>CAKNYM010050058.1:131326-185181 GCA_932195095.1 Andricus curvator
TATTTCTGGACCTGCACAACTAGATACTTTCAAAATTGAGTTAACATCAACTTTAATCAACTTCTTAAATAAACTCTAATTTTATTTTGCAATTGTAAAACGAATATTCATTATTAAATATTAAATGCCAACGACTGCGACTCGAATGTCGGTTTACCCAACTGTCGAATAAGGTCTAACGTAGCGAAAATGAAAATCTTTTCCACAGCGGATAAACTTTCGTACAATGTGGGGGAAATAATAACATAACCAAAATCAGTTTTTCTCTAGAATTCATTTTAAACTTTACGTTTACTTAAAGTTACTTTACTTAACTAATATGAAATTTTAACCAATTATTCATCAATGTATGACAGAATAGTTTTTAATAATCACACCACGTATATAAATGTTTACTTTTGAAAATCTTTACTGTACATTTGGAAACTTTAATCCGCGTTATTAAAGTTTACCGAACTGCCGTGTATTATTCAACCTTTGGCACGTCACAGATTGTTACAATAATGTCAAAAATTCTCCTATTGGTCCATATATATCTCAATTGTACTCGACAGTTTGGTAAAGTTTCTTAACCAAATTTTCTCCGTGTACTCAAATGAAGGAATACAATTTTATGATATTTACCAACAGACGAACTGTTTTTTCTTTCTTGACACTCAGTTTTAATTGATGAATTCAATAACATGTTGTGAAAGCTCTGGAACTTATCTAAAAGCGTGAAATTTGCATCTTTTATTCGAAAAAAGTTAGATTTTCTCCTAAAATTTCTGTTGTCGAAACTCCTTTTTGCGCCTTTTTCCATTCTGATGAAAAAAGAACAAATAACTGTGTGCGCACGCATGGAGCCCACTATGGACCAGGAACCACCAAAAATGGAAAAAAATTCGATTTTACGCCCAATTTGTCTAAAACTTCGTATGAGGGGGTTTTTGGGATCTTTGATTTCAAATTTGACGTCAAAAATTACAAATTCAAAATTTCGGATCCAATATGACGAACAAAATTTCAAAATTTTTACCTATTTGTCTGAAATTTGATATAAGGTGGTTTTTGCGATCGCTGATTTCGAATTTAACGTCAAAAATTAGCAATTCAAAATGACGGATCCAATATGGCGAACAAAATTGCAACATTTTATGTATTTGCCCGAAACTTGGTATAAGGGCATTAAATTAAATTAAATTGCAGGCTAATGATAGACGCATTAATAAAATAATGAACAAATTCATTGATCTATGAATCATTTTTTACGTCAAATTCGAAATCAGCCACACAAAAAACCTCCTTATACCAAGTTTCAGGCAAATATATAAAATTTTGCAATTTTGGTCGCCATATTGGATCCGCTATTTTGAATTGGTCATTTTTGACGTCAAATTCGAAATCAGCATCCCCAAAAACACCCCTATATCAAGTTTCAGGCAAATATATAAAATGTTGAAATTTTGCTCGCCATATTGGATCCGCCATTTTTAATTTGTAGTTTTTGACGTCAAATTCGAAATCAACGATCCCAAAAATCCCCTTATACCAAATTTCAGACAAATATGTAACAATTTAAAAATTTTGTCCACCATATTGTATCCGCCATTTTGAATCTGTAATTTTGGACCTTAAATTCGAAATGAGCGACCCTAGAAACCTCTTTATACCAAGTTTTAGGCAAATTCGACGTGAAATCGAATTTTGGCCGCTTTTGGTTGTTCCTAGCCCATAGTGCACTGAGGCCGCGAGCATTGGAGGTTACAAATGGCAGGTTCAAAATGCAAAGAGAAAGAATAAAAAAGGCAGAGCAATGAGAGGAATGGTGATAGGAGTAAGGAACAAATGTATAACAGGGAAGGATAAAAAAGAGTTGAAATAACATAAAAAAGGATTAATAGTAGAAGAGATAAATATGGGAGGAGAGAGGTGGAAGATAGTGGGGGTTTATGTGAACGGTGATATCCGGGAGAAATCAGACGAGATGAAAGAACTGATGGAAGAAAATGATCAAGAGATTAGGCTTATAATAGGAGGAGATTTTAGTGCGAGAACTGGAGATAGAGGAGGAAGGGAATGGGATGGATAGCGAGGAAGAAAATCCAAAGAAAAGATACTGAATGGGGAGGGAAAGAAGTTGTTAAAGAGCCTAGGGGAGATGGGATGGTTATTCCTAAACAGAAGTATAGAGGGGGATGAGGAAGAGGAATATACACGTTCAGGAGGAAAGAGGGGAACAGTAATTGATTATGTGGTAGTGGACGACGAAGTAAGAGACAAGGTTAAGAAACTAGAGGTATGGAATTATATAAATTCGGATCACTTTCCCATAATAGTTACAGTAGAGGGAGAAATGAGTAATAACAATAGGGCTAAAAAGGAAGCAAAAGTAAAAAGAGCAGGAAGAGGGGTTTGGTCAATGGAAGATAAAGAACAGTTTAAAGAAAAAGCCAGGAATATCAAAATGGGGGAACGAAATGTAAACGAAGAAATGGAAATAATGATGGGAGAAATAAAAAGAGCATTAGAGTGCACAAGAATAAAAGAAGTTAGTGAAGAAGGGGATAGAAGTGGATGGGATGAGGAATGTAAAGAGAAGAAGAAGGAAGTGAGAAAGGAATTAAGAAAATGGAGAAAGGGGATAAGCAGTGGAGAAGAATATAGAAGAAAAAAGAAGGAGTATACTGAGTTGTGTGATCAAAAAAAGAGGAAGAAAATAAAAGGTTTGAAGAAGAAGCCGAGAAGGCTAGGACGGAATAAGAAGTTTGGAAGGTGGTAAATAGAGAGATAATGAGAAGGAAAAGAGTAAACCAGGTTATTGAGATGGTAGAATGAAAAAAATATTTGATGGAATTACTAGGAGGGGTAGAGAGAAAAGTTAGGAAAGGAGAGAAAGATGGTAGGGAAACAGATGAGGAGGAGGACATTACAAGGGAGGAAATAATCAAGGTATTAGGGATGATGAAAGATGGAAAGGCACCTGGTATAGATGAGATTCCAAATGAAGTTTGGAAATATGGGGGAACAGAATTAAAGGAATAGGCATTGGTAATGTGGAATAGAGTATGGATAGGAGGGTGTGGCCAGAGTTATGGAAAGAAGGAGTAGTGATACTAGGGTACTATATTAGACAGGAATATGCAACCGCCATATTGGATCCTGGACAGTTGGCGGGAAACAATGCGATAAGCATGTCGTGTGATTTAGTTAAAATGAAGCGTATAATATAATAAAAATGGTCTGCTGTAGTGCTCCGTTTTGTAAAAACAGAAGCGAAGATGGTTTTCAACCTCATCGTTTTCCACTAGGACAAAGCGAAAGACTAAAAACATGGATTATAAATTGTAGACGCGACAAATGGGAACCGAATTGTAATTCGAGATTATGCGAAGTAAGTAGGGTAAGGAGGGGCAGCGCCGACCGGTGGGGCAATGGCGACTTTGCTTATAACATAGCTATTATTTAACCATTTTAATTCTACTTTGCATTAAATAAATCTATTTTATTATAGAGATAGCGTTACTTACTGAAATCTTGAAAATTGACGTTGTAAAAGAAAAATTATGCAGAAAGCAGTTTTGACAACGAAAGAATGGAAGATTCGCTGGCAGAAATGTAAAGTTTTCGACATTAATGGCAATACTTACAGTATGAAAGTTTGATATTTTGACAGATAAAACAATATCACATTATGTGATTATAATAATTGAATGTAATACAAGTCCAAAGTATATTTAATATCGTAAATAATTGAGGCCTCACCAGTGGGGCAAGCCCGACAAAAATAATTAGTTTACACGTGCTTAGGTTATAAACGTATCATAAGTTTTGTCGATAAGTCATCGGTAATGTAGAGCAGCCACTTATCTTCTGGGCTACATTGCAGAAACTATTATATATTATTATTTTCAATCCGGTCGGTGGAGCGGGTGTTTTGTATTGGTACGGTAGAAACCTTTGCGCGTAGTCCGTCTCTAGTAGAATGTCAACGAATAAGAGGTTATATCACAGCTATCACTATTTTGATTAAAAATAACTTATTCTCTTTGCTGAATATGTTTACAGGTAATTTATCCAATACATAAAATACCACAGACGCGAAACATCATGTTTTCCCATTTTCAGATGTTTTGATTTTCATAAAAAGCTGCGGTCGGCTTTGCCCTCCGGTGTGGGGCAAAGCCGACGAAATACAGCTTGTCAGAAATAATTCAATTATTAAATCATTGTTTTATTCATGTAACTGTTACTTATAGAAATATGATGTACAATAATGTAGGACTCGAAATGAAAAAAAATGTATCAATTCCACATATTATTAACTTTAAAAAAATCATTGACTGTTAACTGGTCGGCGCTGCCCCTCCTTACCCTACTCTTATTTAACACTAAAACAATATAATTTATATATCTGAGGTCTGAAGCTTTCGGTTATATGTCATTAAATTGCCTGTGAGTATTTTTTTTGTCTGTTAAAGCGAAATAAGATGCAGAAGAAAGTAAGGTTAGGAACCCTTTTTTCTACAGCACGACATGCACGTTAACCACGCAAATAAAGAACGCAGATGATATGAAATATAAATAACTAACATAATAAACTTTTGGAAATTAGTGTACCAATGTTTTAACTATGGTCTATTATTATTTTTATGATTTGTTATTATTTATCTAATAAATCACATGTTTATAATTTTAGCATCCGCCTTTTTGCAAAATAAATAAAATTATTCATTTCGAATTACATGAAATTTCGAATCATAGCTAAAACCTACGTGTTATGGGTAAGTAGAATCATTTGCAATTTTTTCTTTTCAATTGATCATTATATTATAAAGTTAAAAAACATTTATCTTCCTAATAATATTATTATCTTGACATATTACAGCTAAATTTCCTTCAATTTCGTTACACATTACTATTTAATTAGGTTCTATAACCTAAATTCATCTCTTTAGAATTCGATATCAAGTGAGCGATTTTGAATTTCGCGGGGAACCAAGATGGTAGCTTGCATATTCCCATCTAATATAGTACCTTAGTGATACCAATAGTGAAGAAAGGCAAAGGGAAGGAGGTTAAAGATTATAGAGGAGTAGCACTAATGCCAACACTGTATAAAGTATATGTGACTGTTTTATCAGAGAGGTTTTTTTTTGTGGAGGAGGTGAGAATGCATTTACGCACTGAGTGTGGGACACAACCTAAAAAACGTTATTACCCACTAAACTCACCTCCTCTTCCTGCCAACCCATGTCCTCGGAACCGCTTATCACATTACTTCAAGGACATGGGGGTAAGGCCATATAGGCCGTGCTTCAGCTTCCACTTTTAGGCGCCAACGTGGCATTCTTCAGACCGTCATCCAACCAGAATGCACGCATCGTCCTCAGTAGTGTGGCGGTACCACATAACGGGCTCGTCGGCCTTCGGCATCCTGGTTGGGTATGTTCTGTTAGGTAGCGCGTCCTTGAGGCTTCCTCGACGAGGTTGCCTCTCGGAACGCCCTACACCTTATTGTCCCGGGCTGATGGTCTGTCCGGGGCTTATCTTTGCTTGAGGCGTAGAGGTAGCACTGCGGCGTACTTTCGCACCCTGCAGCCCTATGGCCCTCCTTGCCACATCTTCAGCAGGCCTTCGTACGGTCTGGGCCATCGCAACCGGCTGTCATATGGCCGAAGCCTAGGCAGCGGTAGCATCGAACCTTTTCCGTCTTCTTGTGTACACGACAGGACACCCACCCCAGCTTCAAGTGTCCTGTGCATACCAACCTCGTGTCCAATTCTTCAGGCAGCTCCACGAAAGCCTTCAGATTGCCTCTGAAGGGTCTTTTTGTGAGGCTGACCCTCACCTCTCCAACCCATTGATTACCAATGTGGCTTCTTACGGCCGCTTCGACTTCTTCGGCGTCACTGGTTGGATCTAGGTCCAAGATCTCGATCTCGATGCGGGGGACAAGCTCGCGCACGCTGCCCCCTTCGTCAACCGCCTCCTTAACGGCAGCCGAAAATTCGGCTCTGCCCTTTGTTTTAGGTCCGAGCTCCACAAGAACATCTCCGTTTCTTGTTTGCCTGACTCCCTTGATTTTCACGCCAAGGTCATCAGGCTTCACCTTCCGCTTGAGGTCCCTGAGGACCTCTGCATAGCTCATGCCCTCGGCCGGTCTTATGAGGACCGCCTCAGGTCAAACTCGATTTTGCGGCTTCTGCTTCCTGATGATTTTGGGTGCAGAAGCGGACTCTTCTACACCTCCCCGTTCCGGAGTTGAGGACGCTACTGCAGTCGTGCGGATCCTCGGTTTTTTTAATGCGGGTCTTGCTGCACTTGCCTCAATGGGGCTCATAGAAGGCTCCCTCTCTCGCTTCCCAATTTGGGGAGTGAGAGCCTCCATGGTTTCTTCAGTTTAAGTTCCGCTTTGGTTCGTGTCTTTGCTCACGTTTGCCTTCTTCATGTATTTCTTCCCGACCTCCTTTCCAACATACTTTATCGCGTCTTGGTAGTCCCAGTTAGCGAACTTTATGTTATTTCCCAGCCTGCCCAGTACAAACTGCGCTTCACTTAGTCCTTCCCTGATAGGCATAAACATGTTTCGTTTCGTGTGGCAGAAATCCTGCATCTCTCCAACACACCCTTCAAATCCTCAAAGAGTTTTAGACACTGCTCCATATGTCTCTCCGCATTCATTCGGTCTTGTCTGGCATACGACTTTTGACTGTCGTCCAGCTCTTCTACCACATCCAGATCACCTCCTAACTCCTCACACACACTTCGATTTTGATTTTGTTGCTTCTCCATTTTATTCCCACGAGTAGCTAGGGAAGTATAGGTCCACCCCCGCAGAGCCCCGCATGCGGGGGTAAGGTCTGAATACTCTAGGATGCGACCTGGTATCCTAGAGACATCGTTCTCGACACCACACCCTGGTGCCATGCAGTCTTCGGCACGGTTGTTAACGCCTTGACTTGGGGGTTTTTCCTTTGGGACCATCCCTCGACCATTGTCCGCGACTGCTTATTGAGTAGTGTAAACGTATTTAGCAGAAACCCTCGGTACAGGGCCCCCCTATCCGCAACCCGGGGACGCGCCCGGTAGCCTGGTCAAAGGCGTCGGGTTTATTGGAGAGGTTAAAAAAATAAGTTGTGGAAAAAAAGATAGAGCCACCGAATCAGATTGCGTTTAGAAAAGGGATGGGGTTGATGGACAATATATATGTTTTGCAGTGTTTAGTAAATAAGATGATTAAAAGGGAGAGAGGGGCAATGATAGCAATGGTACTGGACTTAGAGGCGGCGATTGACTCATTAGACCGAGGCGAGATAGAAAAAGTTATGGTGAAAAAGGGGATACGAGAGGGATTAATAAAGAGAGTATCGGAAATTTTCTCCTCTGAGCCCACTTTTATTTAATATATTAATATCAGACTTGGAAGAAGAAATGAAGAGAAATGGGTGGAGAGGAGTTAGGATAGGAAACGAAAAGATATATACACTGGCATAAGCAGACGATACATTGTGTTTATGGCAGAGGATGAAGAAGGGATGGTGGGCTTAATTACAAGATTAGAGAAATACTTAGATGGGAAAAAGTTGAATTTAAATATAGAAAAGACAAAGATAATGAGGTTTAGAAAATGGGGAAAAGAAAGAAAGAATGGACGAGGAGATGGAAAGGAATAAAATTAGAAGAAGTAAGAGAGTTTACGTATTTGGGATATACCTCGCAAACAAATGAAGATCATAGAGCTTATATAAGAGAAAGGATAAAAAAAGCAGCAGGGGAAATGAAACAGATATGAAGGATAGGAAAAATAAGGTTTAAAAAAAATTAGAGAAGGAGAATGTGGTTATTTGATACGCTGGTATGGCCGATATTAGGTTATGGAGCAGAGATATGGGGATGGAAAGAACCGAAAGAGATTAAGAGTTGGCAAGAAAGGTATATTAGGTGAACGATAGGGGTAGACTGGAGGACGCCTGGTTATATGGTGAGAGAAGAAGCGTAAAGGGATAAATCAAGTACCAGAGCGGGAAAGAGCGCATGGAATTTTGAGACAAAGCTCAGGGAGGGAAAAGGAGGGGAGTTAGCAGGAAAGTGTTTGATGGATGTAGAAGAAAAGAGAGAGAGAGGGCGATGGAATTAACGAGATGGGAAGAAGAAAGAAGGAAGTTCATTAAGGCTAGAGATATAGAAGAAGTAACTGGAGTAAACTATGAAGAAGTGGAAAAAAGAGAAATGGAAAGACAATTAATAGAAACATGGGGGATGATTGAGGAATCAAAATATAATAAATGGTATAAGATGATGAAAAAGGAAGGAGTTCTAATGTATTTAGAAAAGGGATGGGGAGAGAAAATATGGACCAGAATAACAAGATTGAGATCGGAAAACGAGGTAAGGGCCGGTATGTATCGGGAAAAGAAAGAGAACAGGAAGTGCAGAATCTGTGAATGGGAAGAGGAAACATGGGAGCATGTTTGGGAAGGATGTAGGAGAGGAATGGATGATAAAGGAAGCTGGCAAGAGAATGTATCAAAGATTCTAAGAGAGGATGGTTTGGCGGAAGAGTGGATAAAGGTGTTAGAGGGTGCTAGGGGAGCGAATGAGAAAGAATGATAGAATGAATGCAAAATGGAGGTACAAGAGAAGTCAAAGAAAAAGGAAACGGAAGTAGCTTAAATTAGAAGCGTAAAGAAATAGAAATAAGGATCTATATATAAGATTTTCCGTAAAAAGGTGTAAATAACTGTAAATAGTAAGGGTAAGATTTTATAAAATGTGTAGACAGAAGTATTTTAAGAAATGGAAGTCATGTAAACCCTTAGGGGAGATATTATGAATAAAGAAGAGCTACCATCTGTCACTCTATGGGTTTTTATTCGCTTTCTTCCTGATGGTCTAGAAAGTTTCTTACAATGCGACAGATGTTTGATCAAACCGCCTTTTGAGCTGCTGTCAGTTCCTACTGACTCCTAAATGTTTAAAATGTTTAACGCATCTTGCGTGCACATTCCCTGCAGCCGAAATCATATTTTCTTCACTTCATGTCTTAGCTCGATATACTTATGGGTCTTGGTTGTTTAGATTGCCTGCAATTTCCGGATAAGTGGACAAGCAATTTCGATCGCAATTTCGTGAGACATGCTATTTAGTGATTTGCTCAAAGGGTTCAACGCGAAACAGAACCATAGTCGACAGATGGAGTCTCCTTGAATGAAACCCGTTCTAATTCGTATTGATCTAGTTATCCTTGGTTGACCATGATCAAAATACTTGAATCTTGTACCCCAAAGCATCATCGCGAGACTCAGAAAGTGGATGATTCGTGGGCAGATTTTGTCAATTTTTAAGACTTCAAGCAAATAGTCATGTCGTACGGAAGAAAACGCTTGCTTGTAGTTAGTCAATGTATGCCATGTGCAAGTTCCTTTGACGTTTACGAGCTTGCGTCATGATAACAGCGTCTATAGTGACTAGATCTTTACTGCCGCACAAGTTTTTACAACATCCTTTTTTATTATCATTATCATTATGATTATTATTATATTATCATTATAATTATTAGTGTCCGCATTCTCATCATCTCTTTTCGAATAAGGGTCTAATTCACACATTCGAACCATTCTTCCCTCGCTCTGCCTCTGCAGATCAATAAATTTCTTTTACTTTTCTGAAACAGCGTTGCCTGTACACCACATTATTTAGGTCCAGGTCTCGCTACCGTACAGCACAGTGGCTGTGAGTACAGGATTATATATTGCCATTGTTACTTTATTTGTTATATTTTTACTTTCGGTAATGGCCCCTACACTGCCGATAACCTTCCTACACTCGGGTATGTGATTATCTATCTCTCCATCGATCTTTCGTCAGTAGTAAATAAACTACCAAGATACACGTATTTACCAACTTGTTCTATCCTCTCATTGTCTAAGACAATGTCGCATACTGTTTTTTCACCATTCCCTTCAAATACCATTATTTTTGTTTATGGTTATTTTAAGGCCCATGTTCTTCATGCTAGTATTTAGTCTGCTCAACATTCTCTGTAAGCCTTCGATTGACTCTGCCATAACAACCTTATCATCTCCAAACGCTAGCCTACGCATCTTCACTGTCCCGAGATCCACACCTTCATCTAAAAGAGCCATTCTTAGACACTTTTTCATGAATATAATACATAGCCATGAGGAAATAATGCATCCTTGGCCCATTTACCCTCAAACTCATTTTACTACCTGCATATATTGTTTTTATTTCCTTAAGGAGCCATCCATTGACTCTATACTCTTTTAGGACTTCCCAAAGTTCACCTCTATCCACCTTGTCAAACGCTTTTTCCAGGTCAACAAATGCACAGAAACCTTTTTTATTTAGTCTCAAACTTTTTTCTGTGATCTGTCTCAAGCTGAATATCTGATCCGCACATGATCTTCGTGGTATAAATCCACATTGGACTTCTCATCTCTTTTTTTTTTTGTTTTGTTATTTTCATTACTCTATGAATAAGTATTTTTGAATATATTTCGCTTACGGTACTTAGTAAATTGTTACCTTTGTAATTATTGTGGTTGCTTTTATCTCCCTTTCCTTTTTATATTGGGACGATAATCACCTTTTTCCAGTTATCGGGAACTTGCCCCATCTCGATACATGAATTTATCAACTCGCACAACCTACGAGGTATGTATTCGCCACTGTATTTAAGCATTTCAGCTTATTTCAACTTATTCAAAGAGAGGCTCGATACTTTTTTTCTGCAAATATTTAAAAAGTTTATAAACTATCCAAAGGTAATAAAGAATAAAGAAAAGTCAAGTGCAAAAATGCTTTAATAAACTTGATGACAGAACACGATTTCCTGTAATACAAAAACCTCCATAAAACGCACAGTTTTCGATTGATCTAATTCTTCTATGATACTTTTTAACTCAGTTTTTAATTTAAAATATCAATGCCTGAATCACTTTGAATTTTGAGGCCCTACTTTTTTTCAACCCATATATATAGCGTATAACTCTTTCCTTTTTCTTCTATCTTTTTGTAAGACAACTATCTACGCTCAGTATCTCTTGGATTTGATACACAGGGCGAGCGAGAATGGTTCAATGAGTAACGATCTTTGTTATAAACAAATTATAATATCAAATAGTGAACATTATGGATTTTTCATTTTCGAATTAATATTTTGGCGATAAAATTACTTACTTTTATTCACAGGGAGTGGTTGATTGTGAAAATGTGTCATTCGATATTATTTCTCAAGTTCAAAAAACAAATTATATAAATAAATACACATTATGAATATTGTCAACAGAATTTTTTTTCTTCTAATTCTCTGCAATTTAGGTTTCCTATGATGTCTATTAATATGAAAATTTGTCATTTAATTCAGAGTAATGAACGTTAACCAATTACGCCACAGAGGCCACAGCAGAATGTTTCTCGTTTTTCCTATATCCACAGTATGACTTGGCTCTGCATCTTTGTAACCTGTGAATTTTTTGTGATTAATTCTAATCTGAATACAATCACTGAATCTTATATAATTTACAGTACTGATGTTATTTTGTCACTAATTTAATTGTTTCATTTTAGAACTGTATATTATACAGGTGCTTTTTTTATCTTGAGAAATTGAAATATTTCAAGAAATACGCATCCAACGAAAAAAATGTTCGTGATAAAAACATTTTATTTTTAAAGGGAAAAGTGAATCCTCAAAAATGTACGCTACCCCCCCCCCCATGTAGTCGGGAGGGGGTCACTCTAAAATGTGAAACAGGAACGTATATTTTTTATTGCAGATTCAGATTTTCCGTTAAAAAATACGTAAGGAATGCGCTTTCAAACAAAAGATAAAAAATACATATTGATTTTTTTCAGGAGCTTCTCATTTTAACGCCAGGTATGTAAGCAGTCATTGAAATAACTACTTTTAGCGCTACCCAGGAACAACGACGTGGGCGTAGTAGTTGTCTGTTCCTTTTGGGGTGTTTTTTTCGGTGTCCCTTTGCCTGTCACTATCGCGGTGCTTACTCTCGGTGAATCCCCTCACCTCTCACCATCGGGGTGATTTTTTTGGGTTAATCCCATCGCCTCTTCCCATCGACGTGCTTGTTTTCAATTAACATTTCACGTTAAGTGCTCAAAATGGTGTCCTCCCACTTCGATGCACTTGTTGATCCGTGCTTGGAAAGTTTGCACACAACTGTGGAGTGTGTCTGGTGTTACTTGGTTACAAGAAGTCCTAATTCGCTGCTTAATGTTCTCCCAAGTTATTGGCACTTCTTGACAAACTAGATTTTTTAAATAACCTCACAAAAAGAAATCCGGCGACGTAAGATCTGGTGTTGAGGAAAGCCAATTTACCAGACCTCCTGTAGAAATCCAGTGACTTGAATTCGCGATTCAGTACTTCTAGCGTGATTGCCGAATAATGCGCTGGACAACCCTCATATTGAAACTACATGTTCTGTCGCACTTCCAAGCTCAGGTCTTCAAGCAATGTTAGAAGTTCATTTTTCAAAAAGTTGCAATATTTGTCACCGTTTGAATTACCATAAATAAAATATGGACCGATAAGTTGGTCTCCAATTACTCCACATCAAACGTTCATGGACCAAGGACGCTGAAGCTCAACTTCGCGCAACCAGTGTGGGTTTTCTGCACTCCCATAATCCACGTTATGTCGATTAAACGCACCGTGGTTTGTGCAAGACAACTCGTCTGAGAACAATACTCGAAAAAAGAAATATGTGAAATGTGAAAGGGATGATATTTATTACGTTTTTCCAAACATTGGTTAGAGATATTCCGGAATCTCGGCTAAGTTGTCGAATACTAACATGCGGGTCATGAGCGACTGCAGCTAATATCGCTACGTTTTTCTAGAATCGCTTTACCCCACATTTTTCAAAACACATGGATAGCCGATGGCATTAGGACGTCCATGGTGTCCAACGATGTAATATACAAAAGGTCGCTTACAAAAGGTGTCGCTTTCTCTTTATTCTTAAAAATTTCTCACATTGAATTCTTGAGGTTCTGGAGAACTTTCCATATGCTTTTCAGTGAAAAATAAAATAAAAAATTTGTTTTTGATTTTTTTAACCACTCTTTGACATTTTTCTTGTTTTTGAAGTGCATTAAAAAGGTTTATAAATTATACGCTATACCTGCAAAAATCAATAAAATTTAATCCGCGATTTGGGAGATATAATGTTTTTAAAAAAGTCGCGTCTTAAGATTCAAAGTCCTGTAACTCCTAGAATTTTAAAACTGTTTTCTGAAAAAACATTTTAACCACGAACTTCACTGATAAAACACTAAAGTTTCAACAAGTTTCATCGAAATCGCTAGAAACCCCTTCAACTCCGATATTCAGGAAATGGATTGACCTTGTTGTTAATGAATATGAAATAGTCCAGGAAATACTCAGGTGTTTTTTTTTTTTTTTGGAAGAAATTATAAAGTAGATTACCCATAAAAAATTATCTTTCCTTGGCGACATTAAAAGGCCAGCAGACTGTCTGTATGATGTAATATGCTCATGCTTTGGTATATTATAAATGAAGTTAATGCAAGCATTTAGTGCTCGCTCTAGTCTGTTTTTCAGTTCCTTCATTATCACTTCGTATTCGATACACCCAAAGTCTTAACTAGGAGGATCCGTGTAGGTGCTGCTAATGATTCGTTATTCCTTTTCAGTTGCTGAAGTACTCTAATTGTTTTCCTCTCAATGATACTTTTCTTTGTAAAACAGTTGTCTTCTTTTCTGAATCCTAAAGTACATGTATGAAGTCACTTCTTTATGATTTTCAAAACCCTATGACCAACAATGAAATGTTTTAGAAAATTTTGAATATACTTTTAAGTGACAATAGGAATTACATAGAGGGTGGCCTATACATCAGGAGGTACAGCCTCATCTTAAATCATTTATTTCCACTCGTAAGAGTTCAAGTGAAAAGAGGCTCAGTGAATCCAGCAATAGCACGGCAGACTTCCTAGGCACCTCCTAAAGTCGAGGGGTCTATCACTCACATAAGAAAGCCAACTAATGTCCTTAAAATGACAAAATTAACTTTAACCCTCCGTTTGGCACATGTTCCGATAACCTTCGGTTTGGAACATGTGGTCCGGCCAGACCCCTGTATATTTCCATACAAATGTACGGAAATACTGCGTTTTTTGCGGTGTATTAAAATGCATGCATATAGCATGCAGGTATACATTTTTGGTTTTTTCTTATTCCTAGCGGCTTTCGCATATGTTTAATTACCTACTGAGGTAAAAGTAAAGAAAATTTAATGTAGAAAAACAAATTTCACAGGTGAAGAAAATCTGTTGTTTTTTTAATTCATTTTTACGCTTTATTATGATCTATACTATCCCTTCGATGGCATACTGGGGTCAAAAACAGTCCAAGCATGTTTAACCTTAATTTAAGTCCCTTTAATATTTGAAACTGGTACTTAACCTTTGTTGTGCACACCTCTTTGAAATTACGTATTATGCACAGGGGGTATGTCATACCCCAGTTACTTCAAACGTTTATTACAGACGTACAATGCGTTATTTTGACTCAAACAAAATTGCTGGCTATTGTTCAAAGCTTCCAAGATAAGGTCTAATAGATGTCATTATTATTTTGTAACATAAAAAAATTATAAATGATGTTAACGAAAAAAAAAAACGAAAAATGGACTTTTTTACTAAAAAAAAGCATTAAAAAATCAATTTTCAATATTTCTGAATAAATTTTGCGGGATTATTTTCTTGAAGTACCACACTTTTAAGGAAAAATATTATTTTATAGTATAGTTGAAAAAAGTATATTTATTTTTCTATATGAATTCACGTGATTTTGAAAAAAATTAAAGTATTAATTATTATAAGATTTTATTTTGAGTTATTATCACACAAAATAATGTGAAATTATTATACAAATATAAAAGAAATTACAAGATTTTGGGAACAAATATCAATCTACATAGGCACAGGCAACGCACATTGGCGATCGATGCTTGTTACACATAGGGCGTTCGCACGAAGCGCACCCATACTTCGTTTTCGTATCTTCTTTTCTCGTGCAAAGTGAGCATCGGCAATATTTATGATAATTTTTTATCTCAAGCGTCTCCGGTTTGTCCTTAGTAATGCCCAGTATTCCTTCGATCCCCAATTTTAACTCTGGGCGTAGAGAAAATATCGTGTACGTACTGTGCACATGGGGTACTTCATACCCCAGAATTTCCGAACGTCAACTTGTCACCACTGCCCAGAGCAGACTAAAGCCGGGCGGGCAAAACTATGTATAGGATCTTGAAAAGTTATTCCTAGACTACATGTAAATGGCAGCACAGGTCCCTATTCGCATTGTACGTATTAGAAAAACGCGTTTGAAAATACGTTGGGGTATCTCCTACACCCGGTGCACAACAAAGGTTAAACGGCCCTGTCACCTTAGCCAGATACTCCCTCCAACTCGTAAAAAATGTCATTTTTCGCTATTTTTTACCTTCTACAATATTTTTTTTCATATTTAGAAGAAATTTTGAACTAAATAACCCACAGCATTCTCTGAAGTAACTATCCAAGAGTGTGTAAAAAATTCAGCTACTCAAAATAATGAATTGGCTCTTTGCGGTAAGCCTTTTTCGCATGAGGTAAAAAAGCCCCCAGTATGCCAGCTATGTTACGCATCGCGAAATGTGCCATCGAACGGTTATTCTTATAAATGGAATTTATATGAATGAGGGAGAAGTAAAGGAAGTGAGGAGAAGTAGGAGAAGTATATGTGAGTGGAACTAGGGGCAGTATAGGATGAAGAAATAAGGGAAGTGATGTGATTGGAAGTGTGGGATGTGAGGGTTGGGAAGTAGGAGAATTAAGTGTAAGTGAGGGTTGTGAGGAGAGGGGAAGTAGAGAAAGGAGAAGTAAGGAATGTGAGGTAGTAGAAAGTAGGAGAAGTGAGGGATGTGAACAATGTGAGGGGTTGGGATGTAGAAGAGGGAAAGGTAAGAGAAGTGAATGAAAGTAGAGGAATTGAGAAGAGGAAAAGTAGATGAGGGAGAAGTAAAGAAAGGAAGGGGAGGAGAAATATGGGAGCGGAATTAGGGGAAGTAGAAGATTGAGAAGTGAGGGAAGTGATGGGATTGGAAGTTTGGGATGTGAGAAGTTGGGAAGTAGGAGAAGCGAATGTAAGTCTGGGATGTGAGAGGGGAAGAAGTAAAGAAAGGAGAAGTAAGGAAAGTGTGGAGGTAGAAAGTAAGAGAAGTGAGGGATGTGAAGAATGTTAGGGGTTGTGATGTAGAGGAGGGAGAAGTGAAGGGGGTTAGAAAGTGCGTGGATCAGACGCGTGGGGAAAAAATGTAGGGGAGTTGAGGAGAGGGAAATCAGATGAGGGAAAGGGAAGGGAGGGGTGAAAAGAAGGGTTGATGATGGGCTGAGCAGTGTTAGAAGGGAGTTACTGAAAGTGAGGGTATGGGTAGTGAGTGATGGGATGTGAGCTGATGAAATTTTAGGAAAAGTTAGAGAGTTTTAAGTCACTAGCTCAATTAAAAGTATACTAAAAAAACTTTTTGAATCGCGAAAGGTCTGGCTGGCCCTATGTGCCAAACGGAGGGTTAATGACACTGGAGCCAATTATAGGCCACTATCGAAAAATTCGGATTTCAACCTGCCCACAAACTTTCGATTTTTTTCGAACCATCCTTGTTGCTTCTAGGATGTCGGAAATAATGATAAATAATTAAGGAATTTGCCTTTTTACTTTTATTACATATTTTGGCTGCAAAATGTAACTTCTTATTTTGATAATATTTTTCACGACCAAAACCAAAACTATGCGTCTTATTAAAAAATAATGGTAATTTTAATAGAACTTTTTGAGATGAGTAATTTGTCCTGTTAATATTTTTTCGTATGTCGCATAGTTTTTTTGGGAAATGGGAAGTCAAATTTAAGTTCTTTTTGATATGAATAATTGGGCTCAAAATGTCAATTTCCCATTTTTTATTAGAATTTTTGATGGGTAAAACCGCAGCCATTATTTGAAGAAAGCTTAGTAACAAACTTGACCTGCCTTTTTAGGCCCTGAACAAATATTTGCAAGCGGAATCCGATCCCATAATTCTTTCGAAAGTTTTCGTGCCTACAAGCAGGCACCGTCGTAAAAACTGGCGATATCAAATTTTACGGAAAACTAATACCTTCTCATTAGGATGAGAATGTAAAAATAAGCTCCGAAGTAGTAGCAGCCTTATTGGAAAATTTGGTTATTGATCTGACCACGAAGTTCAAAATTGTCAATAAAATACCCTGTTGCTTCTCCGACTTCGGAAATTTGGTAATTTCTAGGCAATATACTATTTAGGAGCCAAAAAAATACAGTTCTTAATGAAGACAAAAATTCCAAAGGAGCTGTAACCTTTTGTTTTGTTTGTTAAAAGCAGTTAATAATTTTCTTTAACAAACTGTATTAAATTCTGTTCAAGATTATCCAGAATTGATCAAATGCATGCAGATTAAAAAAGTCCTGTGGTCGATTAAATTTCATTTTATTTTGCACACTATATAACTACAGAGAAAATGGGTAATGTGTCTAGAAATTAGAGACGGTCTTACAAAAAGAAAGATAACTATTGATCACGATAGAGCCTCGGTGACTCAGACGAAAGCGCGTCAGGCTTCCATGCAGTAGGACTGGGGTTCGATCCCTGAGCCGGTACCAATGGAATGTTTTCTATGTACTTCAACCGGGGCTCTGGTGGTTCGGAACCCACCGTAAGCGGTAGGTCCCCTCAGAAGAGGCTGGTTACGTACCAAGGTGTAGGTCCCATGTCGAGGGGACTAGCCTTCAGGGTCGAAGTAGATTTTGAGAACATTTGAAGATGAGTCAGCGGTCTCTTTGAGCTTGAGGCACCTACGGGGGACTCTTGCGCTTGAGGCCCCTACGGGGGACTCCTGTGCTTGAGGTTCCTACAGGGGACTCTTGCTCGGCGGTCGCTGGTCAATTTCAAGTAATAAATACACACACAAAGATACAATTATATAACACACCAGGACAGTGCTTCGAATCTGTGCATCTAACTGATGACCTCAGAGGGTTCGCTCCGTCCGCCCTAGCCTGGCCGTATTGTCTTTCTGCTGCCTGCTAGCGAGACTGCCGAATGGCAGAGTGGGTGAGTATCACTTTGCCTGATAAACAAAGTAGGACGTCATTTACTGTGCGATAGGTACGCTTGGAACCTGAGAGGTATATTCACAGAGCGTTGTAACAACGAAACCCACCGAGATCCAAAAACACTCGGCGAAGATGGCCAGATTCGGAGTACTGTCTTGAGAATAAACACGGGTGTGGCACGATAGACTTTCTAGCTTGAGCGCCAGGGGTGGGACCCCCCCCCCACATTACAACTAACTAACTAACTATAGATCATTATGAGAATAATGGTTCAGTTAGTCTTGTACAGCTCGAGAAAGTTGACAAAATCGTGGAAAGTGTTTAGGCATAGCCTAAACACCATTTATAGGTCCACAGCAGTGTCTCGAGAACGTGGGATTTTTCGGCCCCCAGAACTTTCCCATCTGGGAGCAATGCATACGAACGTAGCGTGTCGGTGAGTCGGTTCTGTTACGCGTGTCGGCCAGCCTCGTGTAAAGCCGAAAATGCACGAGCACGAACCCAAGCTCGCCCGACTTCACGATTCGGTTTCGCTGGCTATTAGGAAGTTTAGGTTGATTTTGATTTTCAAAAATTAAAACCCAAAAGAAAGACTTCCAATACATGTGATGAAGTCTTGAAATATTTAATGATTATGTCTTTTAGGAATTCTTATGGAATGTTTTAGAGATCCGATTCTACAGGGAATACATTATAAGACACTGGAGATTTATAAAGTTCAAATACATTGAATATTGTATATGGGATTTTAAGATTAGGTTAATAATATCTACCACGCTCAAGTGGTTTCATTTTTCATTATTTATGTTTTATTTTTCAATCGATTTCAAATATTGTAAAGTTGAAATGATAATAAATGAGAATTATTTTTAATTTATTAAATTAATCTATTTTAGGCTATGAACACAATTTTGGGGATTTTAAGAGAAAAAGCGGAAAAGGTATTAACTTGACCTCATATGCTTTTTTAATATATAAAAACTTCACAAAACCTTTAATGTCCTAAAATACTTATCTCAACATTTAAAAAACTTAGTTTTTACAATTTTATTTTAATTGTAAAATAATTGTAATTGGAAATTAATTGTGCATAATTGTAAAATAAATTTAACGAAATTTATTTTATGAAGAAATATCTCATGATTTTCATTGAAATAGCAATTATTACATTTTTCGTTAAATATTCAGCTTTTTTGGTTGAAAATTCATCCTTTTTGGTTGAAAATTCAACTGCTTAGTTAAGACTTATATTTTTTGTTGACATTTTGATTGACATACAGAAACATTAAAAAATCTTTGAAAATTTTCTTAAGAATCTAAGGAAAATTATATTTATATAACCTTAAAAATAAATAAACTTAAAAAATAAATAGTTACTTGCAATTTTTATTTTGTATTAAAAATTATTTTTTGCCTCAAATTATAATTTGGTTGAAATTTTCCTTTTTACTTGACTAAAAAGCTTTTTTACTTGAAAAATTATTTCTTTTATTGAAAATTCATTTTTTTAAAGTCAAATTCCACCGTTTTTTATTTCAAATAATTTTTTTATTGAAATAGCATTTATCACATTTTTAATTGAGAATTAACCTTTTGTTCCTGAAGATTAAACTATTCGGTTAAAAATATATTTTTTTTTCAAATTTTAATTTGAAATATCTGAAGTCTTAGAAAATATTTCGAAATTTTTGTCAAGAATCTTAGAAAACTTATATTTATTTTCACAATTTTATTTTAATTGTAAAATAATTTTAATGGGAAATCAATTGTAAATAATTGTAAATTAAATTTATTGAAATTTATTTTATGAAGAAATATCCCATGATTTTAAAAGGACAGAACAATTTTAAAGGTAATTCTTCGTAGTATTTTAATACATAACTAATGAACATATTTCATGTTTAATGTCGTAAAATTTCTAATAAAAACTGTACTCTGTATACATTGATTTTTAAAATGAAAAATATTAATACTTCTTATAAATATTCCTCAATTTAATTTGTATATGACACACACTGATTTTTATTTTTAAAATTCTTGTAAATAGTTGGTCATTTTTCAAATTTTGTGACATTTTTGTACCGTGTTTGACCCTAGGGCAGGTTCAAGGAAAAATGTTATAGTAGTGCTTTATTTGTTTGAGAATCATCTGATTCATACAAATAGGTTACAGTTCAATTCTATAACTGTTATTCTCATTAATAAAAACAAAAATTAAAATTAAAGGTTGATGGTAAACATTACCCCAGCGGAGATAAACCGTACTTACAACGAAAGCAAATCAAAAACCCTTAAAGTGTATAATTAATTATAATGCTCATTCGTAAAATTTACTAACAAACATGATAATTTTTTTGATAGAATTATTTTCTGGGTTATCTAACATATTCAGCCAGGCATTCCTTATCTCACACATCCCTACTTTCGCTTATACATGAAAATCTTACAGTATTAAAAAATTAACATTCTACTAAAAGGTGGTACACAGGTTCTGTATTAAAACAATTCTCATGGCAGTAGATACAATAACCATCAGCATTCAAACTGCAGGTTTTATTCTTGATTATAAGTCTAGGTATGAACTTATTTATTAACCTCAATTGCGCTATACCATTAGTATACCATTAAGCCATTTCCCTTTCAGGGTAGGCGTGACACTTCCCGATTCGGGTAGTGTTTCTAGGTGGATAGTTTCTTGTAGTAAATAACTACAAGTGTGGACTCACCACACCCACGATGTGCCAACAGCACTCAGTATTCTCGAATGGAGTAGATACATGGACAGTAGATACAATAACCATCAGCATTCAAACTGCAGGTTTTATTCTTGATTATAAGTCTAGGTATGAACTTATTTATTAACCTTAATTGCGCTATAATTCTGATAAAACCGAGTGGTGTTCTTGACAGAGTTAAATATTTCTGAGGTCCTTCTCGTAAGGTTAATTGAGGATAAAGTATTAAAGCAGAGGACGAGTGGGCTCTCTGTAAATCTTCTAGATATAATATTTTATCATAAGCTCTTACCCATGCCGATTTATTCTTTTGTAGAGAGGCAAGAGAAAGTAATTCCCAATCGCCCTCTATCCCGATCTTTTTAAATATACTTCTAACCTGGCAGGCCCAATTGTATTTCTCTAGGGTTGACAAATCATCTTTTAATCTATCCCGTTCTCTTAACCTTAAATAACATTTTTTCGGGTATCGATCGTCAGACATGTTGAGAATTTTCTCTATCCAATTGAGAATTGACCCAAAAACTCTAACTGCATGTTGGGATGCACCTATTTCTAATCTAATAGCACATCCAGCAGTATTTTGTGGAACATTCAGGATTCTCTTATAAAAAGTGGTTTGAACTTTTTCTATGATATCTAAATACCTGAGACTCCATATAAAACGCTAGATAGAAGACTATCGAAAAGTCGAACAATAGGGTTCCATGAGTTAAGTTTTAATCTGTGAACCGGAGAAATCATTGATCCTACAGCGAGGTTAGATTTACGAACAGCTTCATCTTTCGCCCGGACAAAAAGTACAGATTGAGTGAATGGGGTGCCCAGGTAGATATAACTTTTGACAATATCAATTTCGGAGGTTTCGTACATAAAAGGTGGGTATTCGAGCTCATTTATCCTACAGTAATCCAATAACACAGGCCCACAAAATTTGACAAAGGTCCGGAACCAGAGACCAGACCTAGTATACCCGAAGGCTTTTGCTGCGCTGAATCCGAATCCGACCGCAGAAAAATTCCAGCACCCTCAGTTTTCGAGATATTCTAACCTAAAGGGGTCAAAAACCCGTTTTCGAGGCCCCGTAACATCGCGAAAAAATTTTTTTTTCACAAACTGACAACGGCATTGTAAAGAACTACTCTTCACCTTCAAAATGCGATCCCTACCTTTTTGATAGGATTTTTCGTAGAAATCTAATCTATGTTTACTTTAGAGCGCTTTAACATAAACAACCGCAACTCGTACCCCGCTATAGCCCTCGGCCACCATAACCTAATTTTCCCAATCGTTGAGTATTGAATCTTTGAGCGTATGAATTTACGTGTTTAATTAGTAAGTTATGATTCGTTACAAATGAACGATAACGATTTTCGACGGAAATATTTTGTTCTGCATCACCAACCATACCTGTTTCTTTCGTCGCTCGGGGTACGAGTTGCGGTTGTTTATGTTAAAGCGCTTTAAAGTAAACATAGATTAGATTTCTACGAAAAATCCTATCAAAAAGGTAGGGATCGCATTTTGAAGGTGAAGAGTAACTGAGGAAAAGGCTGCTTTGAAATCAACATAGAGTACAAAAAGTTTGCCTCCGTTCAGTCTCAGGCGATTTTGAATCATTGCGTTAAGGGTAAAGATCTGATCCGTACAACCTATCCCCCTCCTGAAACCTGCCTGCAACTCTGGAAGGAGTTGCATGTCTTCAGCCCAAGCTGTCAGTCTTTTGGAAAGAATCTGCGTAAATATTTTTGTAACACAGTTAACTAAGGCAATAGGGCGGTAGTTATCAGGATCAATGACATCCCCTTTTTTGTGTATCATTCTAAGAAATGTTTGAGACGACGATATTGGGACCTTTTCTTCATGAATTATTTCATTAAATAACGAGTTTAAGTAAAGGATCAGATTGCCGGGAAATTTTTTTAAAAAGTCATAGCTAATACTATCCGGACCAGGGGTCTTACCATTTTTTGACTGTTTCAAGCTTGAAATAGTTTCATCGAGAGTTATATGTGAGTCAAGATAAGGATTTCGAAAATTATTAATCAATATTAAGTAAGAATTTGGATCCTGGACTGGATAGAGAGATTTCAAGTACTGTTCCCATGTGTTTAGGCCTATATCATCTTTATACAAAGGTTTGAAATTATAGCTATTTACTATCTTCCAGAATTGTTTAGAATCGATTGCATGCGCGAGAGAATCTAATAAGGAATTTTTATAATCTTCCTTCTTGGAGTATAATAATTTTGTATGTACTTTTTTACAGTTCGTATAAATCGACACAACATCAGGATTAAATTGTTGTTCCTCGCATTTCTTAAGTACTTGTTTCAGCTCTCCTTTACTTTTTCTGCATTGTGTATCAAACCATGACTTCGAACGACTCAGTTTTCTAGACGGTTTTACAATCATGTTAAGTTCTGTCGCTGTCTCTTTAATAGCATTAATTAAATTGTTTGAAAGGTCGACAACATTGCAGAGCATTTTTTTCAAAGCTTTCTACCATCTGTTTTCCCCTTTTGTCTTTATCAGCGACCAGACTTGTTCTTACGTCATACAAATTTAAATTGTTACACAGAGTTTCCTCCTCTAATTGATTCATTTCTCCAATTTTACCGTTAAAATCCCCTCCCATAATTATCGAGTATTCCGGATATTTCAATGACAGATCAAAGATTATTTCGTTCATATTGAACAGAAAATTTTCAAAATTAGAATTAGGGCTAGAGTATATTGATCCAATAACTATATTAAAACTATTACCTTCGAGTTTAACAAAAATGTAATCCTCTGCCGCACATATCGTTTTCATTTTTTATTTGCTTGCGTTGTTGATGATGAGTAGACCCCCCTTTGCTCTTCCTTTTGAGGATTTTCTGGTAGCCGTACTGTAGAAAACTTGACAGTCGATGTTACGTTGAGGATACGTGATTTGAGGTGAAGAAGTAAGCCATGTCTCACTCACACAAATGATGTCATCTCTAGTGGTATAGTTATAGATATCATCTAGATTATTAAATCCCCTTGCATTCCAAAATATAATACGAGATGCTGGTACTTTTGACGAATGGTTTATGAACTTGGGATCGATTTGGAGCTTTTTTGAGCATATTTGATTTTTTTATTGAAATCTTTGCTGGAAGAATCTGATTTTGGAGGGCGACCTCTTGTCCTTTTCCTGCTACCAGTAGAGCTTAAAGAAGATGTTGAGATTCCCCATCAGACTGATAAACATCCTCACTCTTCTCTGCCACAATCTTCGCGGCTAAGGATACATCTAAATACTGATTATCCATGAAGAGTCAGGTTCCTTTAATCGTTGAAGACTTTCCAAGACTATCCAGCTTTTGTTGATAATCTCGAAGCTTCTTGCGTATTTGTCTTTGTTCATGAGTGAAGTCATTTGCGAAAGATATCGTCAAAGATCGCAGATTTTTAGCATTCTTAAATATTTCATTTTTAAATCTCGAGTTCGTAAAAGTAACCAGAATAGGTCTTGTTCCCTCTTTTCTTCCAATTCTAATAACCCTTTCGAAACACTCAATAGGAATAATAATTTTAGCTTCCTTGAAAATCTTGCTAACCATTTCAAAAAGATTCTCGTTGTTAGTCGAATCATCCTTCACGCTGTAGAGAAAAATATTCCTAGACCTTTCTTTTATATCTAAAAATTCAAGCTTTTTCTCAAGAAGATTAATTTTTTCTTCGAATGTTTTGTTCTTCTCTTTCAAAAGGTGACATCTGGTTTTGCTAGAACTGTAATCCGAAAAATGTTCTAAAAACATGTTCATTAGTTATTAAAATACTACAAAGACTTACCTTTAAAATTGTTTTGTCCTTTTAAAATCATGGGGTATTTCTTTCTAAAATAAATTTCTTAAAATGTATTTTAAAATTATTTACAATTAATTTCCAATTAAAATTATTTTACAATTAAAATAAAATTGTAAAAACTAATTTTTTCAATGTTGAGATAAGTATTTTAAGACATTAGAGGTTTTGTAAAGTTTTTATATATTAAGAAATCATATGAGGTCAAGTTAATACGTTTTCCGCTTTTCTCTTAAAATCCCCAAAATTGTGATTATAGCCTAAAATAGATTAATTGAATAAATTAAAAATAATTATAATTTATTATCATATTATCAATATTCAATATATTTGAACTTTATAAACCTCCAGTGTCTTATAATGTATTCCCTGTAGAATCGGATCTCTACAACATTCCATAAGAATTCCTAAAAGACATAATCATTAAATATTTCAAGACTTCATCATGTGTATTTGAAGTCTTTCTTTTGGGTGTCAATTTTTGAAAACCAAAATCAACCCAAACTTCCTAATAGCCAACGAAACCGAATCGTGAAGTCGGGCGAGCTCGGGTTCGTGCTCGTGCATTTTCGACTTTACACGAAGCTGGCCGACGCAACGCGTAACAGCCGACTCACCGACACGCTACGTTCGCATGTATTGCTCCCAGATGGGAAAGTGGTGGGGGCCGTATTGGGCCCATTGGCGTAAATTTACACGGAGAAAATTTGGTTAGGAAACTTTACCAAACTTTTGAGTACAATTGGGATATATGGATCAGAAGGAGAATGTTTAATATTATTGTAATAATTTTTGACGTGCATAAGGTTAAATAATACACAGAAGTTCGGTAAACTTTATTAACGCGGATTGAAGTTTTCAAATGTACAGTAATGATATTCAAAAGTAAACATTAATGCACGTGGTTTAATTATTAAAAACTATTCTGTCATACACTGAGGAATAATTGGATACAAAATTCATATTAGTTAAGTAAAGTTTGCAAAAGTCAATTCAAGCAAACTTTAAATTATGCAATGTTAATGATTCCCTTAAAATCGGTTATAGAATGAAAAATTTCGGTGAATCTTTCTAATTAAAAACAGTCTTATTTACTCGAAAGTTTGATAAAGTTTAAAATGAATTCTAGAGAAAAACTGATTTTGGTTATGTTATTATTTCCTCCACATTGTACGAAAGTTTATCGGCTGTGGAAGAGATTTTCATTTTTGCTACGCTAGACTTTATTCGACAGTTGGGTAATCCGACATTCGAGTCGCAGTCGCCCGGCATCTCCCACCACCTCCCTAATCTTGCAGGATCGTATACAAGTATTGAGCACCTCGAAGTTATTTACCATTTTTTTAAGTATGAATAAGGTGTTGAATTTTCAACCTATTTATAGTCCTCGTTGACATTTAGTATTTAATAATGAATATTATTTTTACAATTGCAAAATAAAATTAGAGTTTATTTAAGAAGGTTATTACAAAGTTGATTACCATGGATCGAAGTTGACGCCCCTGGCGTAAACCTTAGGTGATGCAATTTCCTAAATTTGTAGTTTTTTTCTTTCATTTAGTGGGATGAAAAAATTATAACTCAATGAGTATAAAAAAGATTTGATCCAAAAAAATAATCCTATTCTTAGAAAATCAAAATTGAAATTCGCGGTATCACGAAAAAAAGAAAGTATTTATTTTTATTATTACATGGTACAAATTTAACAAAATTTTGTAATGATGAAAGAAAATTCAATTTTAGATTTCAAAAATAAAAAATAAATTTTGTTTAAAAACAATTTCTTAAACTGAAATTTTTCGTACAAAAAAATCGAATAAAAAATTTACATCAAATTTACGTCTCTATGTAATTTTATTTTAAGAATTCTTTAGCTACAATTTTTTTTTATATGTTTTGAAATATTTCTTTACCTTACAGTGTAATAAAGGTTAGTACTTGGATGGGTGACCATTCGAGAAAACTGAGTGCTGTTGGCACATCGTGGGTGTGGTGAGCCCACACTTGTAGTTATTTTACTACAAGCTATCCACCTAGAAACACTACCCGAATCGGGTAGTGTCACGCTTACCCTGAAAGGGAAATGGCTTAATGGTATATAATACATCGTGAGAATCTTTAAAGAATGTATGAATACTTATTTAACAACAATGTTTTAAATAATTTTGTAGTTTTACGCAGTGTAATTAAAAAAAATGTTACTTTTACAGAAATTTGTATATAATTTTATTAATTATAATAATATTTTATATAATTTGTCCACTGCAGTATTAACCAATGAGTAACTCTTTCAATCGTGCATTGCGTACCTACAAGAAATTATGTAATTTTTGCAGATTTAATCACATTTACTGATAAGGACCGCCATTGTGTGCCGAAGCGTTCGAAACAATTCATTTATTTTCAATTTTTTTGACCCTAAAGCCCAAAGTGAACATCAAAATTCTCAAAGAAATTCACATTTAATATATAACATTTTTATACAATATATGCTTAATGTCCGACAAAAAACACTAATATAACCTGAAATTGTTCAAACTTCTAAGTTTAATTTTGGGGTGAAATGATTTTTTTGTGAAATAACTGATTTCTGGTATAAATTCAAAGATTAATAGAAATCTGAAGAATCTTGTGATTTTATTTATAAAAAATACCAATTGTTTATAAAAAATTGTTTCAAATCGTAAGTCATATTCTTTGAAATTAAATTACTTTGTTTAAAATAACCTCTTTCCGGCAAAATAGGTTAAAATAACCTTAAATTATTCCAAAATAGTGAATCTTATTTGAAATGTTATTATTTTTGTTTAGAATAACCGATTTCCGGCGAAAAATGTTACCATGACGTTAAATTGTTCCAAAATTGTAAATCTTCTTTGGAACCTATATCGAAATTTCCGGTGAAAATCACTAGCTTAAAACCTACAATTGAACAAAAGTTTTTAACTTCTTTGGAATCTAATGATTTTTCTACTAAAAAAACCTATTTTTCACTAAAAAGACCGATTTTTAGGGTAAAACACCAACATAACCTGAATTGGTTAAAAAGTTCTGAATCTTCTTGGAAATGTTTGAAATATAATTTATTTTAAACAAAGTCATTGGATTTAAATTTAATGACTTTTGTGAAAAATACCGATTTCAGATGAAACACGTCAACATAACCTACAGTTGTTGAAAAATGGTACATATTCTTTGAAACCTAATAATTTTTTATTAAAAATACCAATAATTCCCAACGAAAAACACAAACATAACATAACAGAAAATTATTAAGAATTGTAAATCTTCTTCAAAATCCAATGACTTTTCTGCAGGATGACCGATTTTTTGTGAAAAACGTTAATATTACTTGAACCTGTTCAAAAATTTGCTATCCTATTTGAACTATAGTGATTTTTGTTTTAAAATACCAGGTTTTGGTATAAAACTTTAACCTAACCTAAAATTGTTAAAAATCGGAAAACTTGATGATTTTTGTTTAAAAATGCCATTTTTTTATCCAGCGAAAAGTACTAATATAAAACATGTGTAATATTTTCAATAATTTATTGACAATTTGAAACTTTTAATTTAATTTCTTAAGAGTAATGAATATTAAAAAAGCACAATTTTCTTGAGGTAAAAATCATATGATTTGCATTCATTTAAAATTTACAAAAGCTCATTCTACTCCTTGAAAGGTCCTTTACAATTTTATTTATCACGCCTTTATTAAATATTATATAGTAAGTTGTTTTATTTGAAACACGACTAAATAAAAATAATTGTAGGCAGTATTTCTAAATAAAATAATTTTCATAAAAACGTGACGAATATAATTGTAAAGAAACTTTGAAGGAATGGAATGAGCTTTTGCAAATTAAAATGGAATGCAAATTACGTATTTTGCCTAAAGCCGGTGAAAAAACAGGAATAATTATGCAAATAACTCCATGTCATAACCATGTAAGTGAAATTTTTCTAAAAACACCTTTTATTGGCTTAAAAATTCTCTAAAATGTGGCATTTAAAATAAGCATTTATAATATTCCAGAAATATGTCTTATGTTGATTGGGATTTTAGAAAATAAAAAATCCATAGACTAGCACGGTTTCGACAGCAATCGATTTTTGACGAGCTGTATCTCGAAAAATATTAACTTTTTCAAACATTTGTTTAGTGATATCTCTAGAGCTCCATCAAATCTCGAATGCACTATCTCATTTTGTTTGATCATTCGATTTTTGAGATGGTTTTTTCTCTCTCCTGAAAAATTGATCCCGACGGACTTACATGCTTTTGCCGCCACGCCCTTCATTTGTAGATCTATTTTTCAAAAAGATACAAAACAGCTTCAAGTAATGAAAAGTAAAATAACAGGAATGAAGAATTAAAGAGCATCAATTTTAAAAGTGGTTAAAGAGAGAAAAGAGAAAAGGTTAAGTAAATCACATCTTGTGTAAAGTTCTTCTATTATTTATATTGGCATATTTTATGAGCGATTGCCGTAAAGTTGACTATTTTAGGCAATAAGATTTTCAAAAACAACAAAATTTTCAAACCGCCTAAAATATTTTAAAAAAATTAAGGATAACCCGAGAGGGTATGAAAATATAAAACTAAAATATCAAGGAAAGTATTTGTGATAGATATGAATTTTACACAAAAAATCTGAATTTTAAAGTGATTTTGAAAATCCTGAACTCAAAAATATTCAACTCTACTTTTAATTTTTATATTTTCCAAGTTAATATAAGTAAAATCTGTAAATTTCAAATATTTAAAATATGGTGTAAATATTATTTGACAATTTTTCATTTTAAATTTGTAGCTTCGAATAGGTGTGTAACAAGACATTTTGCGTACTTTTTTATTTATGATTTCTAAACGAAGTCGTCCAAAATTTGGAAACCTTATTAAATTGTGCTTTGATATAATTGTAATACCTTACTCAGATAATATTAGTATAAAGTTATTATTCAAAGAAAAAGTGGGAAATGACTAAGACTTAAAGTGGCAATTACAAAATAGATATTCCAAAAAATATAGATCTTATAATATAAATCTTTTTATGAAAACTTTAGTCACGGCACTGGTCGTTTCTCACAAGCGCTGAATCAATTTCTCTAGTTAGTATATAAGGAAGTTCCAAATTTCACCTCTCTGCGTGAAGCGTGCGTCTGCGTATTTAGGTCGAAAGCGTCTCATATGTGTAATATTATATTAGGTTTATTTATCTGTGTATTATATGTGTTAAGAAGTTGTAGGTGTCGTGAATGTACTTTTGACGAAAGTGTATTCTGATTGGCTGTGACTGACTAATGTGTATGTAAGTGTATGATGTTCATTGTGTATACGAGTTTTTTTTGATTCGCAGAAGCTTGCGGTTTACCAAACTGTCAGTTAAAGTTTCTCGAGCGTCCGTGATTCCTTCATGCCTTTTCTGTAAACCCACTTATATTTTCTACCAAGCCCTCAACCGCGTTTTAAACAACAGTTTAGTAACATTTATCTAACGTTTTATATATTTTACGTTTATATGCATTAAAAATTCAACTGCGAAGTACAGTATTAATTAAAGTACAGTTCGGAAGATATCCATATCAATTTGTCACACTTTCATGTTTGTGAATGAAGTATCACCGAATTTCGTTTTACCGAACTAGAAATGAAACTTTATCGAAGTGTCCATATGTCCCAAGTTTACCCAAATGAGTTTGGGAAAGTTTCTGGAACTATTTTTCTCCCTGTAGACCAAACTTGGGGTCATGATATGTCTACGCCTAGCGCCCAACCAATATTGGCCAAGCATTGGGCCAATGGTATATTTCCCAATGAACAATCATCGGTTTTCCTTCCTGCTAAATCGAGAAAAACCTTAAAGTTGGTGTACAACTTGAAGATGGAACATTTCCATCATCCTAGAGTCCACAGGGAATACTTTGAAAAATTTTAAGTCTAAAAATCAGTAGAGCTTTTTTATGAATTATTTTTACATTCTCATCCTAATAAGTAGGTATTAGTTTTAAGTAAAATTTGACATTGCCAGTTCTCATCAAATCCCCACTTGCAACCATGCGATCAGTGTACACTGAAGTTCAAACTTATGTACTTCTCGGGAGATTCTGTTAATGTCAAGAGGATACTATCGTAAAATATTCCTTAAGGAAAGTATTAATTTTTTTTAAGTTGTTTCAATCTAAACATTATATAGTCCGTTCATCAAGCAAGTAGAGTTCAAGAAGTGAAGGTGATGAAAGGTTAACCAATTAGAATTTCTGCCTTAAAGAATCGACCAATAGAAATCGTAATTTAAAATGAACTTTCTAGGTCGTGCTATAATTTCACGTAGATCAGACTATCTCTTACTTTTAATCCTATTCAATATCAAGTCAAGCGATTTAGACTATTTTTATTTAGACTATTTTTGCAATACCTGCTTAAAAGTAGACGAATTGGCTTCATCCTGGGCTCATTTTATACAGAATTTTGAGCGCATTCAACTCTGTGAAGAGAAATTTTTTTAGCTCTGACGTAATTGAAAGTAAGAGAACTTTATCAGTCATCAAAAAAGAGGTGGTGGGAAACTATTGCACGGTAGTGTAAGTTTCACATAAAAATTCCACACAGAAATTCTACAAAAATTTCTGAAAACTAGTTCTGGACTAAGGTGGCTTCCGGTTAACATCGCCTGTGCTCTTCGGACGGCACCTTGACTCCCAACGATAAACGCTTGCAGTAGGTGAGTCGAAAACATCTTTCTCGTGGAAGTTACGATTCAGAGCGATCAGTATCTTGATATTCCGAAATAATCATTTGTACTAGGCGTGCATACAACATCTCCCTCGCAGAAATATTCACTCCTGACATCAAACACTTGCACCAGGTATGCGAACAACATCTTTTTCGAGAAAATTATGTTAACGACGTCAAAACCTTGCACCAAATGAAAAAACAAAATCTTCATCGACGTTTATAAGGAACATTTAGGTTAAATTAATCTGTATCTTGAAGTTTCGTCATTTAACTCTTGCACTAGGTGTAATAAATACTATCCGAGGAAGTCTTGTTTGTTCAGTACTCACTGATTTCCAGTAAAATCTAACTCGCTGTAATAGCCAAAAGTCACTGGCTCACTCAGTGGAATCTGTAATGGTTTTAATCACTGATATTTATTGGTTCACTCAGTACTCTGTCATACGCATTGTCATCCGTCTATTTTATTGTATATTATTGTCATCCTGGTATTTTAAAAATATATTTGATATCTACACGGAGAAATTATTGGATGTAGATATTAAAAAATTTTTTTAATAGAGTTCGATCCCAATCTAGAATATACTCGAGAATCAAGTATTAATTGCCACAAGGATACGAAGAAATACTCTTTCCATATCAATTATAATTATACTCGAAACTTAAGAATTGCTATTTAGAGTTAGAAAGACTAATATTTTCTATAGCAAACTGAAGTTAGGAAAAAGTGATATTCACAAATTAAATAATAAAACCACGAAGTAGTATAAGGAGATCCAACTCTATGGGCTATTTCGGAAAATTGTACACCCATCGTTCCGTGCCCACATCCTATAGCACTTCAGATAACGTATTCTAGCGCCTCTTGCGGAAAACCGTTATAACATAGGTTTTGCCGTTGGTTTTCAACAGTTTCAAATTTACTCATGAGAGGCGCTACAATACTTAATCTGGTATGCTGTGGATATGCTATAGGAAGTGGGCACGGAAAAATGGGGGGTATCCTTATATTAGAGTTGGATCTCCTTATACTACTTCGTGAATAAAACCGTAGTTCAAATAACTAGCTGTTTGAATAAAATACGTTGGAATCTGCAATGGGAGGAAAAACACTTGAATATTGTGCTTTGCGAAAATTCCCATTTAAAATAGAAAATTCAGTGCCTAGTATCGTCATATGCTCCGAGGTTCATGAGGATTATCAAATTCCTGAATCTCATGATTTGTTTCATCACAGGAAAAACCTCCGTTCTGCTGCTCCGGAGACTCGTGTTCAATTCCCGCCAACGCTGCTTTCTTCTAACACGATTTTTTCTATTTCAGCTTAGAATGAAATATTGATTTCTAATTGTATATTTAATGTATAGAATTTATAATGGGTGCAACTGCAATATACGTATATATAAACCGAATATATATATATATATATATATATATATATATATATATTCGGTTTCCATTCCTTTGGAATCGAACCGAAGGGCCTATGACAAAGCCACCGAACGCATCCTCGGTTTGCGGATAGAAGATCCCTATACCAAGGGTTTCTGCTAAATATGGTTACAATAATTAATAAAAAGTCGCGGACAATTGTCCAGGGGTGGGCCCGAAGGAACAACCTCTAAACGGAGGCGTAAGAACCGTGCCGAAAGCTGAATGGCTCCTGGGTGAGGTGTCTTAAACTGTGACTCTGGGATACCGGGCGACATCTCAGAGTATGCAGCCTCATCCTTGCATGCGGGGCTCTACAAAGACGGACGAATCCTTTCCCTAGCTGCTCGTGGGAACAACAATGACACTACCAAAACGGTCGAACGCGCTGAGCAACCGACAATGTGTCGGCAAACAGTGCCGATCACCCTAGGTTTCGGGGTGCTGAAAATAATTTAGATAGAACCTCGACGACGAACCGGCGAAGCGCCCACATTGAGTGGACGAATCAACTCAGGGATGACTTGCTAGACTGCTAAGATGCCAGCATTATCCCTGCTCACGGAGGCTTTATGGCGCGTATGCACACTCTGTGACCCAGAGCTTCAACACGTTTCGATTCAGTCATTGCGAAATCAACGTGCCTACCTCTTGAGAAACCTTCTGAGAAATGATCGTGATTTCAGGACAAGGAGGAACATTGACATGCAGGTTCCTCCTAAGCCCCAAGATCTGGCTGAAATGGATGCCTCCCTTCGTGAGGATATCTCAGAGGAGTCCGACTTCTGGACAATCAATTGTTCAGTTTATGGTGCTGCGAGAGATTTGACTGATTCAAATTGAAGGCTGACACCGACGATGGATCAAGTGACCAAAAGACGCTACCATCAACTGAACAAGAAAATTGGATGGGCAAGACAGAATGCGTCCCGTGTTCAATGTGTGATTGACTACATAACATCTGGTACTCCGTTCACGGAGAGGATTCGAAAGTTCGCCAAAAACTGAGGATCTACAATCACACACTGAACAATTCAAAGCTGCTGACAATCAAGCAGCATATTTTTGACAAAATACGGGTGTTATCTGACGCAAGAAGGAGAATACAGAAGAGGAAGAAACGGATCAGGGAGAATCAACTGTTTCTAGCTGACCCATCGCGCCTCTTCAGCGACCTTCCTGCTTCTGTCAAAAATCCATCAAAGGCCAACGAGGTAGAGACTTTTTGGAGAGAGGTATACAAGATCCCGAAAACACTGAAGTTAAAAGAAGATTCTGAGAATATGATCCGCTTCAAGGAGCTTTGCGAAAACCTCATAACATTTGAGGAGGAATGTCCATCAATCACTGCCGAAGAGGTCAAAAAAGCACTTAGGGGTACGAAGAACTTTTCCTCTGCAGGAGCAGATGGTATCAAGAACTTATGGTGGAAGAAGTTTACTTCTACACACCAACATCTGGCCCGCATATTCACCTAATATTTAAAGTCGGAAACGCCCTTTCCGCAGTGGTTGGTGTTAATACGCACTATGCTCCTACCGAAAAAAGGTAACTTATCCAACCAAGAGAATTACAGGCCAATAACTTGTTTGAAGACACTGTATAAGATCTTCACAGCTGTCCTAAACAACAGGATTGTTCGAAGAATTGAACCTCTGTGGAGCCCATCAGCGCGTCCTGTCAATGGCCTGGATTGACAACCGGAAAGTTTTCGATTCAACCTCTCATAGACCTATCATCTGTCTGTTTGAAAGCTTGAAGGTTTATCCATACATAGTGAGATGCATAGAAAGATTGATGCCACTTTAGAAAACTAGATTTACTATATCATCTGGAAATTATCGTGTGACAGCGAACAACGCCACCTTCCAGAGGGGCGTTTTTCAGGGCGATACCACGAGCCCTCTGCTTTTTTGCATCACACTTCTGCCTCTATATCTCGCACTACGAAATTCTCCTAAATACCTCTGCGGTGACAATAATCATCGCGAGCATAAGGTCACTCATGTATTTTATATGGATGAGATGAAGATCTATGTTTTATGGTAAAAGCAAACTTCAGAGTGCTTTTAATATCGTCAAGAAGTACACAGGAGAGATTGGTCTGGACTTTGGATTGGACAAGTATGCCGACATTCATCTGAAGAAAGGAAAGGTTACTGGATCTCCCAAAGACCCTGAGCTTGTGGATATAAGTGTTAGTATACATTTTGACACTGAAGAGACCTATACATACCTGCGCAAGCCTTGAAGCCGCATTTAGGACGTAACATCAGTGAAGGAGTCTCTCCGAAGCAGATATAAATATCTTCTTCGACAGATTTGATCTTCAAATCTATCGGCATTGAAAAAGGTATCTGCGACTAACATGTTTGCCATCCCGGTTCTACTCTACTCGTTTGGAGTGGTTCAGTGGATGAAGAGCGAGCTTACGGCCCTCGATATCGCCACACATACGATCATGCATATACATAAGAGCTTTCATATCAATTCGTCCGTTCCGTGTCATTTCCACCTTAGTATACCGTGACCGCATTTCATGTCAAGAAGTTCCCAGCGATACATACTATCCGCGTGTCTCACTCACGCGGGAACGACGTATCTCTGCAGATATAATGCGGCCCTAAGAGTGCTTTATTGCCATCTTTGTAGCTCTTGCGGTGTTGGCCGCAACCCTTCCCTACCGAATGCTCGAAAGAAAATAGAGTCAATTGTCCAAAACGAGAAGTGCCACATTTTTTGGACTTCGAGAAACGAGCTATATTCGTGATCGAATTCTCGGCTCCGGCCGATTACAACATCACTGCCAATGAGAAGGAAAAGGAGGAGAGGTATCAAGACCTTGAAAGGGAGCTGCAACGACTGTACCCAAAATATTCGGTTAAAGTAATTGTCCTTGTGATCGGTGCTCTCGAAGGTGCGAAACTATCACTGATTCGTAACCTTAAAGCCATACCCGCGTACCAAAAATTTTATATTTGTATTTGTTCAAATATAATATTTTAATATATGCCGAAGCACCTATGGCCACGTTTCACGGTTGTGAGACGTGGCCATAGGTGTGTTTACGGCGGTTCTACTGGAAGCCGGTCATTTTTAGATGGCAGTTGCTCCCACTGGGACCCTGCCGTGGTTTTTTAACCCTTTTTTAAAATTATATATATTATCTTCGCAAATTGTCGGTACGATCAGCGAAAGTACTATTAAAAATCAATGCTGACTTTGAAACGCGATTACTCGTTCAAAAATCGAGCCAGAAACTTTTTAAAGAACCGTTAGAAAGCTTATCAAATTGCGCGTCAACTGAGTCCTTATAGAAGTATTTTTGACTTTTTGGAAATAATATACGGCGTGAGAAGTTTAGAAAAAAAAATTCAAAAATTTCTCGAATTTTGTACCTCGACTTCAACTTGTGGCATGACCTAGGAAAATTGTAGAAAAAATCTGAAATTCGTGAATATTAGTCTTTGAAGTCTTATATTTCATTTAAACCATTAAAACTTAAAAAATCTTCACGGGTTCTCGAGATACGACTAAAAATTTCCAAGCCTCAAGTGTCAAGTTTTAGTCGGCGATTACTGCTGTCGACCGCGAGAGCGGTGGTCGCTCAGCATTTATCAGATTTTGTTTCTTAACTTCAACTCGTGCTGTGACTTAGTATACGTATGAGAAAAAACTGGAATTGACAATAAATGTCCAAGCTTGTCTGCGTCGAATCTCAGTCGGCGAGCACCGCAGACGGCCAGACCCGCTGCTAAAGTGACTGAAATTCGGCGCAGACAAGCTTGAATATTCTTAGTCGTAACTCGTGAACCCAAAACCATTTTTCATGTTTTATTGGCTTAAATTGAAGATAAGACTTCAAGGACTAATTGGTATGAATTTGAGATTTTTCTACAACTTTCTTAGGTCATGCCACAAGTTGAAATCGAGGTACAAAATTCGATACATTTTCGAATTTTTATTCTAAACTTCTCAAATTCTCAATTGACGCGTAATTTGATGAGCTTTCTAACAGTTTTTTAAAAAAAGGTATGCAACTTAAGTCGTCTGTTCCGCGACTTCACATCTCACGCCGTAAAGGTGGTCGCGGAATACTTAATCTTGAATGTCTTCAGAACGCACTAAGAGTGCTTTATTACCACCTCTGTCACTCTTCCGGCATTAGCCCTGACACGACTAGGCCAAACGCTCCTAGGAAAATAGAGTCAATTGTCGAAAATAAAAAGTGCCGCATATACTGGAACTTCATATTCTCGACAATTGTTTCTGTTGCGCACTCGAGGACTGATATAGTTCTTTTTGACTTCGAGAAACGAACCATGTTCGTTATCGAATTTACCGCATGAGCCGACAAAAACATCACAGCCAAGGAGAATGAAAAGAAAGAGAGGTATAAAGACCTTATAAGGGAGTTGCGACGATTATACCCGGAATATTCTGCTAAGCTAATCGTCTTGACCATCGCCGCTCTTGGAGGTGCCAAGGTTTCGCTAGTTAATAGCCTGAAAAGCATCCCTGCGTGTTAACAAAATGCTGAGACACTTGCGGTGGAAATGCAGAAGGCGGTCGTCCTTGGGTCGCTCCGTGTCCTCAGGGTGCACGAGACTTTTGCCGCACCATCGTATTGAATTCGTCGCAGACTGTAACCACCTATCCTACGGTCGCGAGACGTGGTTACAGCTGAAATTTTACAACGATTTCGCTGGGAGCGGGTGCAATTTTTCAGATTAGCACCAACTCCCGGCGAAATCCTGCGGTTGTCCTTATGACAAACTTTTAACTATACATATATATAACAATGAATACGAATTTATTTTTACTTTGCTCTTCCGACCATGGTAGTTTTTCCTATTTTTTATGGGAAACATTGGGAATACGTAAAATGAACGAAGGAAGAATGTCTTAACTATTGTGTTTTATAAACTTCACAGTCTTTTCTAAGGATAAAGAAACTTTCTTTTGATGTAAGTACAATTATTTAGTCATTATTATTATATTCCAATAAACTTAGTAACTTCGGAGTTTGATATTCACAATAGTAATTCCTGAAATTATGACTTTCGGAGATTTCTTTAACAATTTTCGAAATTATCTCGGAAAAATCCTTTTAAAGCACTCAATATTCCGAACGTTTGGCCTCGGATACGACGTTTTTGTAAACTCACTTGAAACAAATGGTCATCTATTGTCCTAAAGAAAAATCAGTCCTTCTCGAGCTGCTCAAGAAGTCGGTCGTCTTTCCGAGGATAGAAAAGAAACAAAATATAAAATTTTTACAGTTTGATTATTTTTTCTCTTTAACTAAAGTATAACCTTGGAAATTGAACATATTTTAAAAGATGAGCTTTTCTTTCACACCAATTTATAATAATATTGCCGAAATAAAATTTTTAAAGCTAAAAAACTTCAAATAATGCTAAAATTTCTTAATAAAAATTTAGACTCATGTTATGATAAGGGGAGGGGAGTAATATTTGAAGATACTAAAGTGGTTGAAAACTCGGAAATTCAACTGATGACGTTTCCCTTCACGCGTTAAGTAAAAACTTTCTCAGCATAAATCACCAACCAATTGAGACTCTCTGTTTCCTTTCTCTGTCCTCACCCCCGCCCCTCCCCTCCCCTGTAACAGAAGTGTTGGTGGGACTGACGTTATAACTAGACTCTCCACCGTACGATGAATCACTACTTAATTTGGGCATGATTTTCGGCTCGCACAACAAATTTCGCGCATAACGGTGATAGTTGGGTGTACAATCTAAACATGAATAATACAAACAATAAAGTAGCCTAGGAATGGACTAAAACTTTGATTGACGAAATGCATACACACGGTAAACGTAAAGTTCGAGTTTCAGGCGATCAATGGAGACTGGGTCTTTGGAATGCTAGAGGAGTGCATGATCTCAAAGTAAGAGAACTACGCGAAACCATGCACATAAGAAAACTAGATATTTTATGTGTACCTGAGACGAAGAAAAAGGGTTGCAAAAGTAGAAACATAGAATATGGGGTATTGAAAGGCGGTTTTGAAATATGGTCCGGAGTAGGTAGTGAATCAAAGCGTAGTCAAGGGGTCGGTTTAATTATGAATGAAAAAGCAAGACAGCATCTCAAAGATCATAATTTTGTATCACCCTGATTGCTATGGGCTAGAATAAAGGTAGAAATCAGAAGATTATTTATCATAGCGTGCTACGCCCCAGTTGGCAGTGTGCCGCGAGAAGTCAATTACGCGTTCTGGGACACTTCAAATGATACAATAAGTACTTGCGATTAAGGTGAAAGAATAATTCTGCTAGGAGATATGAACGGATGGGTCGGCGTCCAACGTCAGGATATAGATACAGAAAGGGTGCTAGGTAATTTTGGGGGTCCAACAAGAAAAAATTATAACGGGGGAAAATTAGTTAGCTTATGCTTAGAAAAGGGCCTATTTATTACCAATATTTGGTTTTGACATAAAATGATCCACACGTACACCTGGTGTAAAGAAAATAACCGCAGTGTAATTGACTTCGCTATTGCGGATGAAAGACTAAGAGAACTAGTCAAAGATACAAGAGTCATGAGGGGTTCCGAATGCAATACTGATCATTACCTTTTAGTCTCCAAAATAAACTTAGGACGGGGATGGCGAAGAAAGAGAACAAAAAAAACGAAACAAACACGAATAAAGATTGAAAATTTACAGAAACCGGAAGTGCGAATAGAGTTTCAAAATAAGCTAAGCGAACGCATAGATAGGACAACTTGGGAAGCGCTTATAAGCAATAAAGATATAGAGGGCGCGTGGACTTTATTACGGGATATCATTGTTAAAACTGCAATTGAAGTGTGTGGTAGGGCAGTGGTAGGAAGAAAGTCTGGTGATGCGTGGTGGAATGATGAAATTCAAGCAGCCCAGCAAGAAAAGAAAAAAGCGCACAAAAGAACATTAAACATCATAGGTCTAAGCGATGAGGGGAGAAATAGACTTGAAAATGATTACAGACACAAAAAGAGGAAAATTAAACGACTAGTCAAGGAAAGTTAAGATAAAATCAGAACAGAAGAAGAGAAGAAAATACAAAACGACTTTGAAGGAAGCAAGAAACGAATATTTAAACAGATGAAGGAAAGTAAAAATACAGAGTTTGTCAGCATGAGAAACAGCAAAGGCGAAATGCTATATGTTACAGACAGGATAGTAGACGTTTTAAAAGACTCTTTTAAAGAATTATTAGGAGGTGAAGATATAGGGCAACAGAACTGCGACATAGTACGTAATGTATTAGAAAACCCAATTGTAAAAATCTGTATCACTGAGGTTAGAGATATAATTAAGAACTTAAAAAACGGTAAGGCTGCTGGCATAGACAGTATTAGCGCTGAAATGCTTAAATACGGTGGCGAGTACATACCTCACAGGTTGTGCATACCATTACCATTAAGCCATTTCCCTTTCGGGGTAGGCGTGACACTACCCGATTCGGGTAGTGTTTCTAGGTTGATAACTTGTAGTAAATAACTACAAGTGTGGGCTCACCACACCCACGATGTGCCAACAGCACTCAGTTTTCTCGAATGGTCACCCATCCAAGTGCTAACCGCGCCCAACGCTGCTTAACTTCAGTGATCTGACGAGAACTGGTTTTTTCAGCGTGGTATGGCTGTTGGCTGTTGTGCGAATTGATAAATTCATGTATCGAGATGGGAGAAGTCCCAGACGATTGGAGAAAAGCGATTATCGTACCAATATACAAAAGAAAGGGAGATAAAAGCAACTGCAGTAATTAAAGAGGTATCAGCTTACTAAGTACCATAAGTAAAATATACTCAAAAGTACTCATTCGTAAGGTAATGAAAATTACTAGGGTTACCATCCGTCCTGGTTTTTCGGGACATGTCCTCTTTTTTCGAGGTCTGTCCTGGTGTCCTGGTTTTTTCTTGAAAATAGGCAAAATGTCCTGGTTTTTTACGAAACCAAGATTTTTGACAACAAATATTTTATATTTATTTTTATTTTTCTACAATCGCAGTTGCATATTTCAGCATAATACTGAACGCGACTTCATAGAAATGCGCGCGCTATCCACGTTCTGGATTAAGTATGTGAACAGTGCTTTGGTGTACATGTATTTATTTTTAAATACATGTTATAAATCATTAAATAACAATAATTACAATTTGTGAAGGTTACTTGGTACATTTTTGCCTTGATGAACTTTTTTTTTTTTAAGGGCTCGCTTCAAAATTTTTGAACGTCCTGGTTTTTCACCCGACCCAGATGGTAACCCTAAAAATTACAGAAGGAAAGATATAGGAAGTTCAAAGTGGATTTATGCTAGAAAGATCATGTACAGATCAGATATTTAGTTTCAGACAGAAAACAGAAAAAAGCTTAAGAGTAGGAAAGAAAGTTTTCTGTGCATTTGTTGACCTAGTTAGAATCTGTGAATGAGATACTAATCCGAAGAGACATAAGAAGTCATAGAAACACGAGAGCTTGCATAAAAAAATGCATGGACGTGAAGGAAGCTAGAGTAGTATGCCAGGACAGAAAAGTGTGGCGACAAATAGTTTGTAAACAGAGTGACAATAGTGTGAATGACGCCTGAAACAAAGACCTTGGTTACTAAATGGGTCCAAGTGGGGAACCACACATAACAATTTTGTCAGCTCTTCACCTGGGGTGATCGCTAGAGAGATTGATCAGCAACCTGGGTCGGAGCAGTTTTGTGGAATGAACGTGTCATTTAAATAAATAACACGAGAATTCCAGATCAATCTAAAATATCTATACCTAACACCTATAAACCTATCTACCTTATACCTATATACCCACCTACACACTACTATTTTCCAACTGAGCAAGTCACGCCTACCCCGAAAGGGAAATGGCTTAATGGTATAATGATAATAATCATGTCGCTCTATCCTGGCTTGCTATTTTCTTATTGTAAAAATAAATATTACAATATCAAATTTTACAACCAAAAGATTCTCCGCGTACCCGTGTGGAAAAATGTCCTGGCAGTCTAGGTACAGATCTGTCCCAGGCACAGTTGTTGGAATAGCAGGAAAAGCTGGCCAAAATAAAAAAAATCGATTTTTTTGTGCGTAAAACCAAATATGTTATTCTATAAACAATTAATATCTGCATCAAATTCTGGTAGGATTGGGCTCTGTCTTACGCACGCGGGCTTTGAGAGGGCCAAAGATGGCCTGCTCCCATACTTGCGCGAGACGTGTCGAAACGTCAAATTATACTCTCGGCTGCAAGTGCTCTAAATTTTGTTCTGAGGGCGCGAATTCATTGACAACATATGGAGAGAGTTTCTGGAGGTTCGTATGATAAAATTTCAATACAAGTTGTATTTTATTATTGCATGAAGTATTTTAGTAGTGACCTGAACGTTTTCTTGTCAGAAATTTTTAGCAAACAAAAAGTTTATTAAAAAACATGATCTCAAAGACGAAGATCTCAAGAACCGAAAACCCCTGACGACTACTTTTTACGAACGTAACGTCAGTTTTTCCAAAGTTGGTCCGCCATTTTGTGGCAGTTATTCTGTTTTTGAAAATTTTGACCTCAAATTCGAATTTCTTGACAGCGAAAACCCCCTGACGACTACTTTTCCCGAACGTAACGTCAGCTTTTTCAAAGTTGGTCCGCCTCTTTGTGGCGGCGATTTTGTTTTTGACCATTTTGACCTCAAATTTCAATTCCTTGACCAGAAAAACATAAAAGTACTGAGTTTCAAGAAAGTTTGCTCACTATTTGAATTTTGGCCAACTTTTCGGGTGTTTCCGACCACTGTGCCAGGTCTGACGCTGATCAGCAAGCCAAGAAGAAAAAGAATCTTGAGTTCGATCAGCCAATTTTTTTGAAATATTTCAAAAAAGTTACAAGGTGTCTAAAATGGTAGAAAATAAGAAATTCACACCATCAAAACAAGACTTTTTTTATCACCTTGACAGTCTGGTCTGGTCAAGGTTTGGCGCTGATCAACTAGCCAAGATCAACAATTTTAAGTTCGGTTTGGAAGGTCTGGCCTGGCTCAGCCCTGGCGCTGATCAGCGAGACAAGAACAAAAAAAGTTCGAAATTCGACCAGCAAATTTTTTTTTGACATATTTCAAAAAAGATACAGGATGTTTAAAATGATAGAAAATAAGAAATTCACACTATCAAAACAAGACTTTTTTTTCTTATTCCATAAATAGCGGCTGGCCAGCCCATACTTAGCAGCTGACCAGACTGTCTGGCCTGGGGCTAGCCAAAAAAACGTTACACTTTTGGCCAGGCCCAGACCAGACCGTCTGGCCAGCGGCAAGACTGGAAACCAGACGATCTGGTCTGGGTCAGGCCAGCGCCTGAACATTTTTCCATACGGGTAGAAAAAATTTTGATTAAAATTTCTTAATCTATCAAAAAAATAGTTTTTCTTCTATTTTTTGAAATTTTTCAACATGTTGAAAAGCATATAACTTTTTTAATTTCGTCAAATTTAAAAATGCCATGATGATAATTTTCAGTTCTTTTTGTCACGTACTAGAAACTTTGACGAAAATTTCTAATACTCTTTAAAAAATTTGGTTTGAAATTTTTAAAATGCACTAACTAAGGCAGATGGTAGAAAATCATACACCCACCCTACAAAACTGGACAGTTTCAGATGACTGTAACGCCATCTTGTAACCGGGCAGATGTTTCGCAAGTCACTTTTCGAGTATTTTTAACTGAAAATAACTAGTCGTCAAACAGCCAGATGGTAGAAGTCAATCACCCCCCAAATTGACTATTTTGGACTACTGTAATGCCATCTTGCAATAGGACAAAGCGTCAGGCAAGTGAATTTTTTAGAGTTTTTCTTTGGAAATAATAGGTCCTCAAACAGCCGTATGGCAGAACATTCATGCCAGACTGAACTTTGCGTTAGTTTGACATGAAAAATAGTCGATCTAAAAAGTTTTAACCCATAGAAAATGATACATAAAAAGTGTCGTCACCTCCCGGAATATGTAAACGACGCGATAGTCGCGGACAACTGGAGGTTCATGGCTTGGCCGCTTGGAGCTCTATATTTCTGGTTGATTCAATCATATATTGGCATATTCATTTTATCATATAAAATCACTGGTTCACCAGTCATAAGTTAATATGCTAATTCAACCAGTCACTATTTCACCGGTTATGTTTAAGGGATTCGAGGACATGACATACAACCTGTGCACCAGGTGTATAAAACACGTCTTCGCCGGGGAAGTATAGTTTTTTTTCAGTACTGCAGGACCCCTGGAAATTATTTCTCGAGGATACCAAATCAAAACAATGCAATGCCCCAGGTGTACGAAGCTCATCTTTTCAGAGGAAGTATGGTTAATGCAGTACTTCAGGGCCCCTCCACTGTTTCTTAACGACACGAAATTCAACTCATTCCACAGGAGTGAAAAACACCTTTTCTCCGAAGAAGTATAATTTTGTCAGTACTGTATGATCCCTGGAGTAGATTCTTTGAGAACACCAGATCCAACCGGGGTATAGAAAACACATCTACTTATAATCACAAAATTATACAAGGGTTAGATTTCGTGTCCTTGAATAACTTTCTCTCTAAATCCGAATCAGTACAAATTTTACTAATGCAATTAGTAGCATTGTATCTGACTGTTAAATTAGTAATTTTATCACTTTCTAGTAAATGAAGTAGTAAAATTTATGTTGCTAAATGAAACAGTAAGGGTATTGAGTAAGTAAGTAGGTAAGTACATAGAAAAATTTTCATTGGTACCCGGCACAAGGATCGAACCTCAGACCTCCTGCATGGAAGTCTGACGTGCTATCGTCTGAGCCACCGAGTAGATACTAATAGATAATTTTTCAAACAAAAAATTGATTTGTAAATTGTTGAATCGAATAGCGCTATTAGTGTTTACATATTTCCCATTTTTAAACAATTTAAAAGCTAACAATTTTCTTACAAAAATGTACGATGGAATTTTAGAGAAAAAGTGGCACTAACATGGTTTTGTGAAAAACCTCTTCATGTATAAGTTCAAATTTATTGTGAATATAGCGCTGAAAGTAAATGACGTCTCTCGTATAGCGCAGGCGTATGCATAGTGGTGGCACTCCAATGTATCGTTTTGAAGACTTGGCTTCAAAATCAGCGCCATCTAGCGGTTCCCCCGGACACTATAAGTCAATGAACCTACAAATCCCTGACAGCAATTCATTCCAAACTCTGCTTCCCCCAAATTCTCGTAAATATTAAATTTCGCTTAATTTCGTGTAAATAAACTTTCAAAATTATCAAAATTGATAAATATAAAAAGAATTTTTATACGTAAAATATATATTTAAATACTAGAAGTATGATTTGTTGTAATGCAAAGGATTAATTGGCTTTACATTTGAGATTATGTCTTAGAATAATATTTTTTATTTCTCTAACAAAAACATTTTTATAAACGACAAACTTTGCTTGAAGAAAAAAACCTCCTAATATCTCAAAAATACTTTTATTCATATCCTTTTTAATTTATTTGTTACTGCTTTGAAATATCAAAACAACAAAGTAACCTCAAATCAAACAAATGGTACTTTTTTTTTAATTCAATACTTACCAATCTACACATTTCCTTACATCAGCACGAAATATTACACACAGTACGTATATAACAATATACACAACAAAACTTGCAGAAAATTTGATACAACAAGGTTAACACAACAAATTCAATTTCACACTTCGACTAATGTCCAATTTCGATATTTCGAAATATTTGAAAATATTATGGTTGCACATGCGCATTGCATTGTACTGACTCTCAGCGCCACCTAGCGGTTCCCCCGGACACTAAAACATAATGCCTTCAAAACTATACATGGGAGTGCCACCACTATGGGCGTATGCACGCTGCAGCTGCGATAACGCCGTAACTTTGGCTCCTCTCGCAATTTTTCGTTTGTGAATAAGTGGATCCTGACTTCAAAATGGGAAAGTTTTAGTTTAATATTGAAGAATAAGTGAATTGTTTAAAGGAAACTGGGAAAGTGGTTCATGGTGTGCAGCACCTGGCGAACGTACTGACGAATTACATAGATTCAGACGCTGTGGAATATTTATATGAATTTGCTTATGCACAAATTAAAAATAATATAGAAATTTTGAGAATCTAAAACTTCAGGTAGCTGGTTAGTACGGTTATATGTAATTTTGTGTATTGTTTGTACAATTTTCACATTTCTCGTATTTTTCCATGTAATAATCATTTATTATTGCATTCCAATAAAATTCTATCAATTGTAAAATAAGCTTCTAAAATTATTTAAATCTACCGTTTAAAATAGTAACTAGCAATATACTTACCAATTCATTTAGTAGTAGCATTACCAATTCCTTTAGTAGATATAGTTATTAATTCATTTAGTCGGTCATTCTTACACATTGAATTAGTAGATTTTCACTAATTAAAAGTAAAAGAATCGACGCATTAGTCGACGTATTAATGAATTGAGATGTATAAATCACTCGAGGCAAAAGCAGCATATTGTTGATGCATTCTCGTACTGAAACTCTTCATTAGGACTATTTTCTTCGGGATTTTATATAATATGAACTTCGATCACTTGGTTACTACCAAAAGTCTCGAAGATTCACTTTGTTTATTTATTGTCTACAATGTTAATATCGAGAAATGAGACAAGACAGAGATTTCTGAAAATCGAGACAAGATCGCAACACTCCTGTTACCAGTGTAGGGATCATGCGCATGTCCATCCCGATAGGGTAGAAGGAGAGATCATTCACGCTCCGGTAGAAAGAGAGATCGCCTCTGTTAGGGTAGAAAGAGAGCAAGTGCGGCATGAGAGAGAGAAGAGGCTGCGAGAGCGAAGGCCTGCGGAGTGAGAACGGAGCAGCGGGGCTCAGAACGAAAACGGCAGTCGTCGAGTGCACACTCAAATCTTTATATTCAAGTTTTGTATCCTGAGTGTATTTTACCTAAATAAATTACAACTTTATTTATCTTGTTAAAAGTGGAGTTTTAAATAAGTTTTCTAAACTTGAAATTCAAGGATTTGAAGTTATTCAGTGGTTATATACAACCTTGTGATCCTATATCTGGTGACCCCGACTCAGGACGCCAACTTGCCTCCAGCGTATGCGACTTCCAACCACTTGGAGTTCCACTCTTTCACGGGTTTCCTCCTATTCCTAGGACGGATTCTTACGGACTATCTGAATATTTGAGTGCTGCAGCGTGTGGATAAATGCAATACTCTCAAAAATTCCACGCTGACCTACGCTATTGGGTTAGCGTCACCTGCCATCCAACGAATATCTGGTCAACGCATGTTCCTGTTCCTGATAGCATTTCTTGGTTTGCCAAATGTATTATCAAAGCCTTAATTTATACTTGGTTTTGAAAGCATCGGGCGATGCGTGAAGCCACCGACACCCGCGCCTTGAAGTCACATCGTGGACCGACATCAGCAGTAAAAAAAGGCAGAATTGCATCTACAGGCACACTGATAAATTTTGTGTATTACTGACATAATGTTATTGTGCATTTGAATGTTACTATCCAGTGTTTCGTCGCCATTTTCTTACTGTGTCCTCGTCGCCATTTTCTTACTGTGTCCGCGTCGCCATTTGCAATTTACAAGTAGTCACGTAGACTTACTTTTTCTGTGTGTAGTGACGCTATCTCTTTCGCGCATAGTTTCAAGCTTTAGATTCAAAATAATGTTTGTATGTGAGAACACTCTTCGTGTATATTATCAAACGCTAATGCGGCTCAAATCCCAGATGAGATTCTTAGATTGCAACGGGAAATTCAATCAATTAATCAAAACAATCGTATCGACGCTTACCGCGGTAAACCGAAGCTTCCAGATTTTTATGCCGATCACCCAAAAATTTGGTTCATGCATGTAGAAGCAGAATTTGAAAATTCGGGAATAAGCACCCAAGTTACAAAAGCTAGTCACGTAATAGCTCGGATAAGCGGCGAAGCTGCCTCATATTGCTCGGACATAATTTCCGACCTAAGCGCGGTTGATAAATATACAAAAATTAAAGAAAGATTAATTAAAACTTACGGCGTCCTACCCGAAGAAAGGTTGCGACAATTGCTAAACCGACAGGTTAATATTGACAGCAAACCGTCACAGATTTTGCATCGACAGCGCGGTTTAAATCAAGAAAGTCATTGCGACGACACAGTTTTAAAATTAATTTTCATCGAAATGATGCCGGCCGAACTTAGACCATTGTTAATTTCGTCGAATATCTTGGATATAAAGCAACTAGCCAATCACGCTGATTTATTATATGAATACCCTCACGCCTCTAGTACATTCATAAACGCTATATCCACGATCGTCGCGTCAGGGTCTGATCAGAACGTGCAAAGTAAAATCGACCAATTAGCTGGGGAGTTAGCGAAAATAAAAAATGTATTCGATGATATCAAAAAGCGAATGAGTAGTGCTCGGTCCAATTCTGATAGGTCTCGCGATCGAAATAAGAGCAGAGATAGATCCGGCCTTTGCTGGAAACACAAAACTTTCGGGCCCAAGGCGAATTCATGTCTCGGCACGACAGAAAAGCCTTGCTTAGTCCATCCAACGCATTTTCAAATAAAAAGGGGGAATAGATCGACCTTCCGTCTCGGAGATGGGATGTGGGGGTCAACATTTTTCTCATCGTCTCCGAGTTTTTGACCGTGTAACAAGTCAGACATTTTTATTTCACACAGGAGCCGAAGTCTCCGTGATACCGATATCAAAAGTAAATAAACGCGTATTACACCTCGGTTTTCGACCACTGACTTGGAATTTCGTTATAGCGGATGTTGAGAGCCCTATCATCGGAGCCGACCTTCTCGCTCATTACCATTTACTGCCAGATCTAGCCTATCGAAAATTAATCGATTCAAAAACGAAATCTTTCGCTCCCGGTACTGTCAGAACTGTCCCTGTATCGTTATTATCAATAAGTTCTATAAATTCGAATTTTGCGAAAATCCTTTCGGAATTTCCCGGAATTGTGGGTTTAGAACAACATTCGAAACGTAAAATCACAGACGTTTACCATCACATCATAACTAAAGGTCCGCCGGTCGCAGAACGTCCCACTCGGCCCCCCCCCCCCCCCCGAAAAATCAAAAGTAGCAAAGGCTGAATTCCAACGTCTCGTCGAGCTATGTATATGTTGACCGTTCAGTAGTTCTTGGAAAAGAGCGTGGCTGGAGAATATGTGGTGATTATCGGAAATTAAACGCGGCTACCGTTCCCGACAAATATCCGGTACCTAATATCCAGGATTTTTCCGTTAATTTACATGGAAGAAAGATTTTTTCAAAATTAGTTCTTCGAAAAACCTATCAACAAATTCCGGTAGCTCCGGAAGATGTTGCTAAAATAGCTGTAATGACTACTTTCGGTCTGTACGAATATCTGTACCTGACCTTTTGTCTTTCTAACGCTGTTCAGACCTTTCAGCCCTACTTGCACCGCATGCTAGGTGACCTAGACATCGTGTTTTCGTACATAGCCGATATTCTAATCGCTTTCAATTCGGCGGGAGAACACGAAGATCACGTTGGGACCGTTTTACACAGACTTAACCTTTCGGTAGTCGCGCCCGTTCTGCTCACACGAGTAGTCGCGCGTTGTACTTTTTACAACACCCATGTTTTGTCATGTTATTAAGGTCCATCAAGCTAGCACCTTCACAATCGAAATCCCCAAATTTTTTTGTATCAGAATGTTGGGCTTTTTTTGGGCTGTATTGCCCATTATTGAGCTCCACTACTTTTTTTGAAAATTCAAATTTGGTGTGGAGGTGCTGGCTTGACTCAAGCCAGCATATATTTGTACGCGTTGGTGGTGTAAAAAAATCGTTACAGCATCCGTACACTGGCCCGCACAAAGTAACTGAGCATATTTCCGCTCATGTTTTCAAAATTGAAATTATTGGCAGTAGCAAACATGTTTCAGTGGGAAACCTTAAACCGGCATATTCTTTACGCGAAGATATAGAGAACACTGTAATAAATCCTTCGAATCAGGTAGCAGTTCAACCTCCAACATTACGCACTTACGCGCGCAAAAAGGTGACTTTCGCACCAGGCGTTAAGAACTAGATTTAAGTTGTTTTTTTCTCCTCGAACATTTTTTTATCATAAGCATTGAAAAAACACATTATTCTATCATTATATATATATATATATATATATATAATTAAAAAAAAAGTTAAAAAACCACAGAAGGGTCCCACTAAGAGCAACTGCCATCCAAAAAATGTCAATAGCCCCCAGTAGCATCGCGGTAAATCACACCCATGGCCACGTCTCACAACCGTGAGATGGATGGTCATAGGCAACGACGAAATCACAACGACAGGCCGGCGAAAGCCTCGTGTGTCTTGAGGACACGAAGCAAACCAAGGATAACAGGTTTCTGCATCCATCTCGCAAGTGCCTTGGCATATTTTTGGCACGCGGGTATGGCTTTGAAGTTACGAACCAGTGATAGTTTCGCACCTCCGAGATCACCTATCACAAGGACAATTACTTGTACCGAATATTTTGGGTACAATCGTTGTAACTCTCTTTTAAGGTCTTGATATCTCTCCTCTTTTTCTTTCTCCTTCACAGTGATGTTGTATTCGGACGGAGCCGAGAATTCGATCACGAATATAGTTCGTTTCTCGAAGTCTTGGAGAACAATGTCAGGCCTCGAGTGCGCAACGGAGACTGCTGCCCGAAAATCGTAGTTCCAGAAAATTTGGCACTTCTCGTTTCGGACACTCGACTCTATCTCCCTTGGAGCGTTCAGCAGGGCAGGGTCGCGGCCAACACCGTAAGAGCGACAAAGATGGTAATAAAGCACTCTTAGGGCCGCATTATGTCTATAGATATACGTCGTTCCTGCGTGGGTCTGACACCCTGATAGTATGTGTTCTAGGTACTCAGCGGAGCATGTCACGCTCTCCAACTATCACTGGGAACTTCTTGACATAAAATGCGGTTACGGTATGTTATGGTGGAAATGGCAACGTCCTGGCATGCGAAAATAAAACCCTCTGTACCTGAATTAAGCCCTGATGATTTGAGGAAAGCAAAAGTTTGCTCCTTCGAAAAGGACTGTTTTTCTACATTTCTGTGAAAGTTTCCGTGCATTTTCTTGTCGACTAGCTCTTTGTGAAAATTTTCAACCTCTGCTTTCTTCACTTTGGTTTTTAGAAGTGAAGCATCTAGATTAAGTAATGCACTTTCCTCACTTCTGATATTAAAATTCTGACCAACGGTCTCGGCCGCTTGCTCCGCGGCTTTGTAAAGGAACGCTCCTTCGCCAATCATCTCGTGGTTCCTGACCATCTTTAGGGGAGGATCTCTGCCATTCGCAACGATGTAAGCTGTACTTAAAACAATCTGGTTATGAAGACAATGGAGATTCAGAAGTCCGCGTCCGCCTTGACGGCGTTGAATATATAATCGCGGAACTGACGGACTGATATTCAAGCTTTTATGCATATGCATGATCTTACGTGTAGTGACATCAAGAGCCTTAAGCTCGTTCTTCGTCCATTGAACTACCCCAAACGAGTAGAGTAGAACCGGGACGGCAAGCATGTTAGTCGCAGATACCTTGTTCAACGCCGACAGATTGGAAGACCAAATCTGTCGAAGAAGATGCTTGTATCTGCTTCGGAGCGACTCCTTCACTGATGTTACGTCCTGAATGCGGCTTTGAGGCACGCCCAGGTATGTATAGGTCTCTCCAGTATTAAGATGTCTGATAACACTTATATCCACAAGCTCAGGGTCCTTGGGAACGCCAGTAATCTTTCCTTTCTTCAGATGAATTTTGGCACACGTGTCCAAGCCAAAGTCCATCCCAATCTCTTCTGTGTAGTTCGTGACAATATTCATAGCAGTTTGAAGTTTGCTTTTACCAGAAGCATAGATCTTCAGGTCATCCATGTAAAATCCATGAGTGACCTTATGCTCGCGCTGATTAGTATCGCCACAGAGGTATCCAGGAGAATTTCGTAGTGCGAAAGATAGAGGCAGAAGTGTGATGCAAAAAAGCAAAGGGCTCATGGTATCACCTTGAAAGACTCCCCTCTGGAAGGTGACGTTGTTTGTTGTCACACGATAATTTCTAGATCAGATAGTAAATCTAGTTTTCCAAAGAGGCATCAATCTCTCTATGCATCTCACTGTGTGTGGATGTACCTTCAAGCTTTCCAACAGACAGATGATAAGTCTATGAGAGGTTGAATCGAAAGCTTTCCGGTAGTCAATCCAGGCCATTGACAGGACGCACTGATGGGCTGCAGCGTCTTTACAGACACACCTGTCAATTAGCAGGTTCTCTCGACAGTCTGCTACACCTTTTTCGAGCTGTAAAGATCTTATACAGCGTGTTCAAACAAGTTATTGGCGTGTAATTCTCTGGTTTGGACAAGTTGCCTTTTTTGGCAGGAGTATAGTGCGTCCTAACACCAGCCGCTGCGGAATGGGCGTCTCCGACTTTAAATATGAGTTGAATATGCGTGCCAAATGTTGGTGTGTAAAAGTAAACTTCTTCCACCAAAAGTTCTTGATACAATCTGGTCCAGCAGCGGAAAAGTTCTTCGTGCCTCTAAGTGCTTTTTTCACCTCTTCGCCAGTGATTGATGGACATTCCTCCTCAGATCTTATGAGTTTGTCGCAAAACTCCTTGAAGCGGATGATATTGTCAGTATCTTCTGTCAACTCTAGTGTTTTCGGTATCTTGTACACCTCTCTCCAAAAAGTCTCTACCTCCTTGGGCTTGGGTGGATTTTTTACAGAAACAGGTAGATCGCTGAAGAGGCGCGTTGGGTCAGCGAGAAACTGTTGATTCTTCCTGATCCATCTCTCCCTCTTCTGTAATCTCCTCCTTGCGTCAGATAACAGCCGTATTTTGTCAACAATATGCTGATTGATTGTCAGTAGCTTTGACTTATTCAGTGTGTGATTCAAGATCCTTAGTTCTTGGGCGAACTTTCAAACCCTTTTCGTAAAAGGTCTACCAGATGTTATGTAGTCAATCACACATTGAACACGGGACGCATTCTGTCTTGCCCATCCAATCTTCTTGTTCAGTTGATGCAAGCGTCTTTTGGTCTTTTGATCCATCGTCGGTTTCAGCCTTCGTTTTGAATCGGCCAAAGCTCTCGCAGCACCATAAACTGAGCAATTGATGGTCCAGAGGTCGGACTCTTGCGAGATATCTCCACGAAGGGAGGCATCCATTTCAGCCAAATCTTGGGGCATAGGAGGAACTTGCATGTTAATGTTCCTTCTTGTAATGAAATTGCGATCATCTCTCAGAAGGTGCCTGCTTTCTGTGGTTGGTCTCAATGTCGCTTCCTCATCTTCGTCTGCAGCTTGATCAAGCAGCGGTGGGGAAGCGCTCCGCTTACATATCCATTTTTCCGGAGGTTGACGGCTTGATTTCGCAAAGATTGATGCGAAACGTGGCTGATCGGCATTGTTTGCCGACCCATTGTCGGGTGCTCTGCGCGTTCGATTGTCTTGAACCGCATCTACAACATTTTGGTGTTTTGGTGGTTTCGTTGTTGTTCCCACGAGCAGCTAGGGAAAGGGTTAGTCCATCCTTGTAGAGCCCCGCGTGCAAGGATAAGGCTGATACTCTGAGAGGTCGCCCGGTATCCCAGAGTCACCGTTTGAGACACCTAATCCAGGTGCCATTCAGCTTTCGGCACGGTTATTACGCCTTCGCTTAGAAGTTATTCCTTCGAGACTATCCCTGGACAATTGTCCGCGGCTGCTTATTAATTATTGTAACCATATTCAGCAGAAACCCTTGGTACAGGGACCCTCTATCCGCAACCCGAGGACGCGTTCGGTGGCTTTGTCATAGGCCCTTCGGTTCTATTCCAAAGGAATGGAAACCGAAA
>CAKNYM010050058.1:194341-209131 GCA_932195095.1 Andricus curvator
ATGCGTTTTATAAGTATATGTGAGTTGCGCTACATAAATTTACGTAGGTGGGTAGTTTTTAGGTGAAATTATGAAAGGGGTGAATTTTAAAGTTTTGAATAATAAATAATTTAGAGTTCTGAATAATCTTTACGTTTTTCAAGGTTGTCTTTACACTTTCAGAACATTTTTGGTCACGAGGGTGGGTATCTATGACTTAGGGGTAGTTTTTTAAAAACACGTATTATATGTCTTAAGAGCGCAAAAAAGGAGCAAAAAATTCCAGCCAACTGTGTTTTATGAAAATTATTCTTTTTGATGCGTTTTATAAGTATATGTGAGTTCCGCTACATAAATTTACGTGGAAGGGTAGTTTTTGGTTGGAAATTATAAAAGGGGTAAATTTTTGAGTCTTAAATAATTAATTCAGAGTTCTGAATCATCTTTGCGTTGTTCAAGGTTGTTTTTACACTTTCAGAACATTTTTGGTCACGAGGGGTAGGTATGTATGACTTAGGGGTAGTTTTTTGGAACACGTATTATATGTTTTCTTAGAGCAAAAAAAAAGCAAAAAAATCTACCCTAATCGTTTATTTCATTATAATAAATTTTAGTCAGTTTTCATAGGTGGCGGCGCTGAGGGGATGTCGTGCTAGCGCCGCCACCCTTATTTCGGAAGTTTGAAGAGCAAAAAATGTTTTTTTTTAGCATAAAATTTGCAAAAAAAAAGCAAAAAAATATGGCGTATTCCATTTTTCATTTTTCCTTGGTGGCGGCGCTGAGTGGACGGACCTCTGGGCAGTGTTGAAAGGGAATTAGGGAAAGTGAGGGTATGGGTAGTGAGTGATGTGATGGCAATAGAAGGAGGAGAATTAAGGGTTTACTTTATAACGTTCATATATGTGTATGCCAGATGCCAAGAGAATATAAAAGGCAGTTTGAATAGAAAAATACCAAGAGAAACTAAAAAACGCATTAAATGTTCAAAATGCATCATATTTAATATATTCCCACATAAAATATATAGAGGTCTGGCCAGGCCACATGTGCCAAACCGAAATATATTTAAATAAATATCCTTGTAATTATCCTTGTATGGCATGTATCCTTTCAACTCTTTTTTTAAATGATAGCTGATGAAATTTTAGAAGAAGTCATAGAGTTTCAAGTCACTAGCTCAATCAAAAGTATACTGGAAAAACATCATTTTGAATCGCGAAAGGTCTGGCTGGACCCGTGTGCCAAAAGGAGGGGTTAAAAAGCTCTGAACTGATGAATACAATATCGAGCATTATGAAAATAAAATCGATGTGAAGGCATCATGAAACCAAAACAATCGCATGGCAACGAATTTCGAAAATTCACTTTCTGAAGATGTGCGAAATTTATCTTTTATAAAAACTGTTTCCAATTCCATGTCAAATCATCTGCAGAATTTCAGTTATTGTTGGTAATTTTTATAAAAATTCTAGTATCTGTTCTCTTAGGCGTTGAAAGAAAAACCCTAAAATATTTTTTTGAAGAAATAGAAAAACTTGGGAGATATTCAAAATTGAAAATGTTGGTCCTTTTTTTCTTAAAATTTCGTAACTTTGGTGATTTTAATTAAATTAAGGTGTATTTTTTGTAATTATCCGTAATAGGACGCAATTTTGAAAAAATATTTTTCAATCAAATAATTACAAAAACATCTTGGATTTTTCAAAAACTAATTTTCAAACTGAATTTCTGAAAAAATTCCACTTTTGATTTTCTCCTTTTTTTATATATAGATAGCTTACAATGTCCTCTACAAGCCCTGTAAGTGTCCAAATGGGACCTTGCTTAGTTTTCAAGTAGCAAGATGGAGACTAGAAATAAGGAGCCCAAAGTCTCAATAACGCTTCGAAATGCTAGATTTTCTCGAGCGCGGCGCTAATGTGGTACGCGTAACGATGGCCGCCGTCATGGTCCGTGTAAATATAACCTGTGATATAATCCTAAACAAAAATACAAAATTCCTAAATGGCTGAAACAATTTTTTGAGGCATTTAAAGAATATTGGAATGTAAAAACTGTTATATTCAAGTGGAAGTCCGATATCAGTTCTTTGATGTGCATGCGTACAAGATTGAAAACTGATCAGTTATATACTTATTGTTTTCCACGTTTTTGCAATAAATCTGAAGTACCTACCACGTCCATTGCAGGATCACTTCAATTACATAGAATCACCGATATTTCGAGATAAGTAAAATAAATTTTCTGCGTTTTAATAATAATTTATACATTTCTATGAAAATCACATTGGTAAATAATGTAAGATGTCAAAATATACGGCGGCCATTTTTCTACGTGCAACACTAGCGCCATAACTTGGACAGTATTTTAACCATTGTTATACGACAAAAATTTGCTTATTTTCGGTTACATTACCTTGGTCTCCTTATGTCTATTCTCCATGAGTAACAATTAAAAACGTACGCCGTAGCATCGTGTGCCCAGCGTCTGAAAGTCTTAACTCTGAAGTTCGTGCATACGATTAGAATATTCTTCTATTGTTCGTTTATTGTTCACATAGTTTTTCACATCGTGTGCATCGTTTCGGTGTACGTTTTCAATTATATCTCGAAAACTAAGGGAGATACCATTTGGATAGTTACAGGGCTTGTAGAGGACATTGTAAACTACCCAGATAACAATTTGCTCACACCTTGCCCGCATGGTGTTTGCACGCGTGTCGACCGATCGGCACGATGTGAGGGCAAGAGTGCAGACATATGTGTCCTCATATGCGTCGCATATGCGTCGCACGCGTGTCGGCACGTGCGTGCCAGCGTCGTGCTAGCCTGCACGTGTTTGAGTTATAATTATTGAAAACAAGATGTTAAAAATAACATAAGTAACAGGAAACATTGTATGACGTTTTTAAGAAGAGACTCCTGTGTTGGAAGTTGTTCTTTCACAACTGATGATGCAACAGGTGTTTACTCCAAAAGCGACATACACAAAATTATTTCTGCTACCTCTTAAATAATGTATTAGCGAGAAATATATATTTATCTGAAAATATTTTTTTATTTCGAACAATTTAAATTAATCAACACAGAACGTTTATTCATCACTTTTGTTAAAAACAAAGGGATTTTAAGGAACACTATACTTTTGAATCATCCAGTTAATTACTTTCAATTATTTTTCATGTTGCATATTTTTAATCGTTCTACTACTGAGATTTAAGAACTTAAATCTCAGAAGTAGAACGATTAAAAATGTGCACTTGAAAAACTTGTTTTCGATCATTTTAAATCTCAATATAGTAAATATAGTAAAAAATAGTGAACCATTTTCCGAACCAAAACCCAAGAAAAAATGTTTATTCAATTTGAACAAAAATAATAATTCACTTTTACTTCGACTTTTTGTCTGTAAAATAAACGTGGACAATAACAAAAATTTAGAGCATGAAGCGCATTTGATCAGAGTTTTATTTTTACACAACTGCTATATTATGTTTTTAGTAATAATGCGCTTTTTGTGCCACACTCTTCACCGCACGCTATATGTCGACATTTTGCCCTAAGTACCTGACGAGCATGATAGACGCACGCTGTGCTGCATATCATGCAGACCGTGTGCGGGCAGTATGCGGGATTACTTATTACCCTCAGAACGTTATGTCACTGTGCTTGCATTGCTGCCGACACATCGTGCTTGCACGCCATGCGCCTATGTGCGTCCGCATGCATTGTTATCTGGGTATCTATCGACTCACCTTCGGCTTCGTGCTGCGCCTTTCCACTTGTGCGACCATCACCATCTTCTCGCACTTATATCGAAAAATACTATATCGCGATTGTTTGAAGTTTGACACCAATGGTTTCTCAAATTATAGAAACAAAATTTTCATAAATTTAAGAAATCGGAATATCCATTTAATAAGCACGTTGAAATTCAGACGTGTACAGTTGACGAAGTGCCATCTGTGCACGTGCACAGTTGTAAAAGTACCGTGTGTGCATGTTTGAATTTAGACTTGCACAAATAGCACTTGGACAACTGTACATATCTCATTTTCAACTTTTACAGTTTGACGTCTGGCCATCGACGTACACAGTTGGGCACGTGCAAAGATGCTACATGCAAAGTTGACACCACGCCATCATAGATACTCATATTGTTGGAGTTTGCTAACAATATGAAAATCAAAGGGGGGTTGCTTACGAAAGAAAGGGTGGGAAGTCTACTCAAGTTTGATAGAATATTGTAATCTCATCGAAAATACATATGTATGCAAATTCTTAAGTCGATAGGATATGTGGAAGTTTTTCAAAATTAGAATACAAGATTCGATCCTAAAATACGCGACATTTGTTGGAAGAGAATAATTTTATTATAAAAAGTCAAGTAAAAGAGGTATATATATATGGAATTATATGAAGCTTATGCACAACTCTACGTGCAAAGAATTTCAATTTGAGCTATTCTCGAGGAAAATTGGACTAAAAGAAAAGCTCGCAGTATGGAGATCTGACAAGCAAAATTGCCAAATTTCTTCATTTTTCTTAGTTTTCAACTACTAATAAAATAAAAAGTTTAATGGATATGCAGATTAATATATTTATCTTCGAATACACTATGGCTGGTTACCATATACGCTAAATTTCAGCCCCTTCCCTCTACAGTAAAATTATAGGAGCTAGGAGTGGTGAATGACGGACAGATCGACGGATCGGCATTCGACCGTGGTTATAAAGGTTTCCGGCGTAGCCTAGAAAACCCTAAAAATGACATTTTCATAGGTTCTCTAATATTTTGAATACTATTATTTTCTTGAAACCATTATTAATTTGAAAAATAATTTTTCTAGCGTTTGAGTCTTTGAAATTATTTTGAATTTAGATAAAAAATAATTAATCTTTTAAAAAAATTATTTTAAATCAGTTAACAGGCAACCGCTTCGGTTATAAATCGTGTTGCGCACCAAGATTCTGAACTGATACGTTGTTGTGTTAAAAAAAAACTCGACCTGGTTGTTACGATTTTTTATAAAAGAGTTGACCTTGCAACAAATTCTGCAGATCACGGAAATCACTCCGTAATTTGCACGGTGTTTAGTTACGTAAAATAAAGGCTTCTTTTTACGGAGAGACTTAGATGGTGCAATAAACTTAATTTTAGATACAATCGTGCGACATTTTATATTATTCGTTGATAATACCCTGCAAAAACAGAGGTCAGCCGTTAAGAACCTAGAGGCAAGTTCCGGAATGTTAAGTAGAGCTCTTATTTCATCGTAATCATATAGCGAATTCGGTTATCGTGCACTGGTGCACTACAGAGCACTCCGACCTGCTCCTTCTTACTTCTCACTTCTTCCTTCTCCCTGCGACCTGCTTCGGAGCAGGTCGGGGTACTCTGGAGTGCACCAGTGCAGGATAACCGAATTTGCTATAAGTCTCTTCTATCCATGAGCATATCCATTTGCCTAGCCGCAAAACGGTGGAAATGGCTTTGAACCCGTTCCAGCCTAATTTTATGCATGAGGTATTGCGGTGATCAGATGATAGAGGCATATTCTAAGCGTGGTCGAGCAAGCCAAAGTACAAAATCTTAAATGTAAGGGGATTCCTAAATTTCAAGGAATTTCTTGTGACGAAGCTCAGAGGTCTTAGAGATTTACTCGCAGTCTTAGAAATTTGATCCTTGTATGTAAGCTCAGAATTGAGAATTATCCCGAGGTCCAGCACCAGAGTGACTGGTCAATTCGCCCCCCCCCCTCCCCCCGATTTTGTATAGATGAATTATAGCGACTTTCTTTCTGGAGAAGGTAATTGTTGAATATTTTTTATATTAATTGGTATACTATTCAGACTACACCATTCATGCAGGCGATTGAGATTGTTTTGAATTTCGATGCAATCCAGATGGGAGTGAAGTGAGTTAAAGTGTAAAAATGAGTAAAAGTGAATAGAAGTGATAAAAAATAATGTGTTTTTTTCATATTTTGAAATCAAAAATTTTTTTTTTCAAAAATTTCTATTAGAAAATGAACTTGTGTGTTCATCGGCTGTCCCGAAATTACCCGAAGGATCGTCGCTAGTGTATAACCGAATCTAGCCGGAACTTATTTTCCTTGGATTTCCGATCAGAGTCCGAGCTATTTCACAAGTCTAAAACATACGTAAGGGCAAGTAATTTTTTTCGTTTGTAAATTCGCTCCGCACTCGGTCACTTTTACAGAGCAAAAAAGACGCAAAGAACTTTAGGTTCTTTTTTATCTGTATACTGAGGACGTGTCACATGCCTTGCACAAATTTCAGGGCATGCAAAGTGCTTCGCGTATCTTTTGTTGCTGTATTTTTTTTTTTAACTTTTTCGGCTTTCCTCATTTAAAAACAATCGTTTTTTGCAATAAATATTATACATTAATAATTTGTATTAACACAGACGCAGCTTTCTCTAACAAATGCAACGATACCAAAAAACTCATTTTTTCATAAAAATGTCACTTACTTATCTTTTTATTTTCGACGGCAGAATTGGCGTATAGTCTCTTACATCCTGACGGTTACCCGATTTAAAAATAGGGGAAACTATGCCCCTATTCCATTCCCCATGAAAGTAACCCTCGGTAATTGACTTATTAAAAATTAGATATAACAGATGAATCAGCGAAGAGCAACACGACTCAATGAGGAAAGGAGGTATCCCATCTGGACCTGCCCCTTTATTAGCGTACAGTTTGTATAATATCCAGTAAATGTCGTCCGTACTTATGTATACATACGAAAAATCTATGCAGTCGTTTGGACTGAGTTGGGCGTCGCTAGAAACTGACCGACTGCAGACTGACATGAATTATCTGGAAAAAAGTTCGGCAATACCCTCTTTAGTATCTGCGTGATCGTTTTCAAAGAATACGTGATTAAGCAGATTACTTGTTTTCTTTACGGAATTGATAAAATTTCCAGAAGTGCTTAGGGTTCGCAATAATTGAATTCTCAGATTTAACAATGAAGCTTTTATAACTAGAGCCAGATTAGGTCTTGCATTGCGCCCTTAGTTCTGAAAAATGTTGATAGACAGTCTACGAGACCGCTTATAATTTAAATGAGCGACTTTCTTAGCTATGACTAACTGTTTTGAAGTGCCGTTGAACCAGGGAGGTGAGCTAAACGGTTTGATTGTTTTCAAGGGTACAAAGTACTCTATCGCTGTATAAATGTACACGTAGAGAGTATCTACAACCTCATCCACAGATATATTAGCAAAAAAATAGTCCCAGTCGACGTTGAAAAGAAAGTGGCTAATCGCTGTAGTTTTTGCTGCCTTAAAAATACGACGAATATGAGGGTGGTCAAGAAGGGTCGAGTCGCTGATTGTACTGTGAACATTTAGGTCAAACGTCAGAAGCGGTTGGTCATTGTCGATAGGTAGAAGGGGGTTGATTGCCGCAGTTATTTCGTCAGGTGAAGCGTTGGTAAATAGTAAATCTAAAAGGGACCCATGAGTGTTTAAGATGATTTTAACCTGTGCGTAACAGAATCAGAAATCACGTTAGAAATATAAACATGCATCTAAAGTGAACCGAACTTTGGGATACATTTATGACCCTGGTTAGAAATTGCATTCCATTTCGTGTAGGGCATGTTAAAATCCCCAATAATATTTACAGTTGAAGCTGGACATGAATTTATAACATCCTCGAATATATCACACATTTCGACATATTTATCTAAACCTGCATTTGGAGGAATATAAACGACGCCAATAATATGAGTTACGGTATCGATTAAGAATTTCATAAACACGTGCTCAATTGTGTTCATAAAAGTGGGGAGAACGACGCAATTTAAACCGCAGACATGGGCATTCGAGACCCCACTGCCACGCTTGCTGTCGCTGATAAAGATACTTGTTTCACATCGAAAGACGTAATAACCAAAAACCCGAACTCAAAGGTGTCGATTTTATCATAAAGCCATGCCTCAGTAAAAACAACAATATTATAAGAGCTAAGGGGAATAGCTTGACGCAATAGGTTTAGTTTCGTGCATACGCCCCTGATTTTTTGATAGTACACGGAGATCAGCTGAAAAACGTCACTCGTCGCGGTACGAATAGACCTAGAGGCGTGAGGAGTAACACAGTCTGAATTACTTACAGCTGTGAGCCCTAGCCCGAGCTGATATTCGATGATGTTGCCGACACGCTTATGTGCTGTCTTACCTTGGAAACTGCAGGCATTTCCTGACGATATATTTTGGCGAGGTCTACCTCTCCGGTTTGGACTACCTCTCCATATTTGTTTCAGACGATTTTCTGTACCGGATGATGGAATTAGGATATTTTGACTGTGTTTCCTTCGTTGTTGCGAGAAGAGACTTGCTTGTGTATGCTGAAAATCACACTACAGACAGGCACCCAAGCTAGACGGAGGGATATATTAATAAAAACAATCGGGCGCGTCCAAAGCACACTTACCTCAAAATATTTCTCGAAGCAGAGCACTACCGAACAGAAAACAGGCAACGGGTGGGCAGACAGACACTTCGCGTTCAAACTAGGCAGCGGTTATCACGCTTGATTAACGTTAACTCAAATTATAAATTATTCCGGGGTGGACAACAATTTTTCAGTGGTGTATTTAGAGTCCGAAAAACAGAAAAAATGTGTCATGCATTTAAAAACGCTGGACGAATGTACCATCTCGCACATTCGCAGATTGAAGCGCCCTAACCTCCTGTCAGATACACGCATATGATATGATGGTGAAAAATTATATTTTATATACAACCAAACATTTGAATCGTAAATTAAATCTTTTTTATGTATGAACACAGAAAAAAACAAATACTGCATTTGGAAAAATACTTCGAGAAACTTTATCCAACTCAGTTGAGTAAACTTGGGACAACTGGCCACTTAAATGAAGTTTCATTTCTATTTTGGAAAAACGAAATTCGATAATACTTCATTCACGAACATCTTGTCCCCTCTCATGTTGTCTCGCAAAATATTTCAACTTTTTATCACTATTATTGACACGCACGTGGCGTAATATCGTTAACACACGTGAGCAAGCACATGTGGGAACGTCCGAACGGCCCTGATTCTACGCTCTGATTGGTCATCCCCCCTACTTCATAGTGGGCAGTACGAGAATACTTAGTTCCTGAATCGGGACAAGATGAGAGGGACTACAGTAATTGTAAAATATATTAAACGTTAGATGAAGATTACTGATCAGTTGGGTAAAGCGCGGTCAAGGGCTCTGTAGAAAATGTAAGTGGGTTTACAGAAAAAGTCATTAAGCAATCACTGACGCTTCAGAAACTTCAACTGACAGTTGGGTAAACCATTAGTTTCTGTGGATCGAAAAAAATCTTACACACAAGCATTAGCATACACTTATGTACACATTAGTCAGTCGCAGCCAATCAGAATGCAATTTTGTAGCAAATACACTCACGAAACCCATCACTACTATACACATATAATATACACATAAATAATCTTAATAATGATACACAGATAAGACGCTTTCGACCAAACTACGCAGACCCATGCTTCATGCTGAAAGGACCCTAACTTCACGTTAGAGGTCCAGGGTTCGATCCCTGTCCCGGTACCTCTCGAAATTTTTCTATGTACTTCTACCGAGGTTCTGGTGGTTTAAATACCACCTTAAGGTGTAGATCCACTCATCATGCACTTGACTCCAACCCAATCCGTGGATGGTGAAGTAAAAAAAGGCATTGTCCAAAATGTCAAATTACGCATACTGCTCTTAACAGATCACTTTATTGCATTACGAAAATGCGTCCGTGACTGATGATATATAGCGAAACAGCCCCGTGCAGACTATAAAAAAAATCCAACTTCAACAAAAATTCCTTTGACATATTGGTCTGTAACCATTTCAAGCCTAAGATAAAAATGAGCTTCCTTATTTTCTGATAATGATAATGTTAATTATAATGATAATGATAACTACAGATAACTACAGCACCTTGAAAGGATTTTTGGTCATGTTTTACTAGAGTTCAGACATGTAGAACCAACACAAAGGCATTCTCTGCCCAAGATGAATATCACGAATGATCTGCGTGCACTAATAGAATACCTAACCAGCAAGGTTTTACCCATGCATTTTAGCGCAACACAAACTGCGTCAGAGGTGCAAAGTCTTGTATACTGTGTAGCTGTGGTAACCGTTAGAACGTTGGGCCACAGAACTAGGTCTACAAATGCAGTCTTTGCCCAGGAAGGGAGCGAGATCCACCATGAAAGATCCAGTTGGATATGAATGTCAGCAAAGTAAGGTGCAAATTGGGTTGACTGACTCAATATAAGAAAGAAAATCGAACCAGAAAGCTTGATGTTCTTACTGCTAGACTGCGTCGGTACAAGAAAGGTAGTGCAAGAAGGCAACAAAATCGAACCATTTAGGCAGATGAAAGAAGGTTCTATCGTAAACAGAGTGTAAAGCAAAATAACCAGCAATACACCGAAGTGCCTCAATTGGAAGACATGACTAACTACGGGTCGGATGTTTGGGAAAAAACTAACAGAAGCAATTTGGACACTGCGTGGTTCCAACTAGAGAAAGAAAGAGCAAGCAATAACCATGCAATGGGGCTGACTAACATCACAGCTTCAGATGTTTCAACAGTTTTGAACAGGGCAAGTAACTGGAGAGCTCCAGGTCCGGACATGGTGCACAACTTCTGGTACAAGTACCTGACAAGTGTGCATCCTGCTTTGGCAAGGTGTTTTCAGAAGATCATCGAACACCCAGATCTGATGCCAGGCCTCATGCTCCAGGGTACTACGTATATGTTGCCTAAAAAACCTGACGCTCAAAATCCATCTAAATTTCGACCAATAGCCTGTGTTCCAACAATATATAAATGCCTTACAGCCATCCTTGCAGATCTCACTGTGACGAGAATGACATTCTAACAGAAGAACAAAAAGAATGTTGTAAAAACTCGCGGGGCATTAAAGATCTAGTCACCATAGACAACAAAATGAAAAAATAGGCATATTCTAATTTTGTCAAGGCTATGCGAATTTCCAGTCACCCATGAACATTTAAACAGTTGCCTTTTTTTGGCCACTCTAGTATCTAGGTGATTTTTCAATTTGAAAAATATGTACATTCCATTAGCAACCTTATTTATTGATAAGTACCATGATGACATTCTTTATGAAAATATTATAATATACATCATGTGTAAATGTAAAAGTTTTGTTATAACCCAAAAATATGTACATTATGAATATTAAGGAAAATATATCATAGTTCCTAGATTTTATATTTGTGGGTGATTCTGAAACAATCTATTTAGATTATTACATTTTCCAAATAGGAAAAGAAACAATCCAACAAATGTATAATGTTTTTCAAAAATGGCTAATATTTAATGCATTCTTTTTACGAAAATCAATTGATTCACAATCGAAAAACAGACTTTCAAACTACCTCACTTTTTCTATTTGTAAAATGTAATGATCTAAAAAGATTGGTTCAGATTCACCCACAAATATTAGATCTGGGCACTATGATCTATGTTCCTTAATATTCATAATTTACATATTTTCAGGTTATAACTAAATTTTCACATTTACACATGATGTATGTTATAATATTTTTATAAAAAATGTCATCATGGTACTTATCAAAAAATAAGGGTGCTAATGGGATGTACATGTATTTCAAATTGAAAAATCGCCTAGATACTTATCAAAAATAAATTTGCACACGATGATCTTTTTCCTCAATATTCCTATTTTACATATCTTCAGACTTTTACAATATTTTAAAATTACACGTGATGTATGTTATAATATATTCAAAATGTCATCCTGGTACTTATTAGAAAATAAGGTTGCCGTATAGGATTTACATATTTTTCAAATTTAAAAAGTCACCCAGGTACTTATAAAAAATAAGTTGTGATACCCTCGTTGCCTATAACCAAAGGTTATCTGAGGAAGATCCCATATATAAAATATGTGCATAATTTTTCTGATGTATCGATGAGTACCTTTGTAATATCCCAGTGGGCACAACATTTAAGAACGTAATTGAAACGTCCTAAAAACATTTCGTGAACGTATAAGTCAACAGACGATATTTGCAAGTTTCAAAAACTGTCCTAAGTCAGACCAAATAATGTTCTGAGAACGTTTCATGTTCCAAATACGTCCTTAAAACGTCACCGGAACATTGTATGTTTGAGGAACGATATTTCGACTGACTTAGAACGTCTTTGAGTCGTTCTAATGATGTTCTTTAACGTTTGCGCTCACTGGACTTTATCCATCAGATAATATTTTATGCTGACTTTGCCTTTCAAAATTTTTCACTTATGTCTTTTTATTTTCAGATAATTTTTTATATCTTATTTTTGTATTCATTTCTGAATAATTGATAATGATTTTTGAAAAGATTTCTCATCGTTTGGGTTTTTCCTTAGATCTGTTTGATGGGTTCGTTGAAAATTCAGTCACTTGTCCTGGCATACGAAAAGCTATGTATAAAAAAGGGTCTTGGTAAAATGCTTCTCTCTCTCCAAAAAGTGGGATGAAATGATTTCAAAAATCTGGGGATGCCTTGAGAGTGTTCGTGTTAGAAATGAATGTATACATGCTGACGCTCAAAATCCATCTAAATTTAAATTGAAATTTATTATGTTAGCCTCGTGACTCTGAATGCTTCACCACGTATTTTTCGATGCTGTTATTTTCATTAAAATAAAAAATTTAATTAATTCAACAATATTCACTTGGATTTCCATTTTCTCGTCTTCTTCAGAAATTTCTGTGAAATATTATCTTTCTAATACATTAACTTTTAATTTCAAAATGTTTTATTTTTTAATCATATTAAAATAAAACTTCCTAAATTTTCGAGACTGTGTTTTGTGACTTTCAACAGGATTTTAATTAGTATCGTGATGTACTGTGTGAAAAATATGAGATTATAATATATACATGAAGTCGATAATTACAATTTTTTATTTCTAAATAATTATTTGAATAGATTGTTATGCGTTGTGGTTCAGGATCGCCAATATTACCAAACACTTCAAATGGTTATATATACATATATTATAGAAAAACGTTACAGTCAGACTCGGACAAGCGGGTAGCGAGACCTGAAGAGTCGACCCGAGCGGGTGGGTTGGGCTTATCGAGAAGTACATGCGCAGATGGGTAATAAATGCGGGTATACATTGTATTGATTATCCTTGACGTGAGTTACAAGTATTATATAGAGAGTATTGTTATGTGAGAAGTTGTAGGCTCCGGAAGCTACGATCATGGTTCCTTAAAGCAACCAATCACGACGCAACTGGAACGTGTACGTCATCCGCTTCTGCTCCTTCTGTCCTAGAAGGTAAGCAAGAGCGGAAAATTAACGCGAGATAACATCGGGCAACACTGTTCCTTGGAGTCAGGTCTTTAGCCGCGGATGACCTTACGCGGCAGACGGGACAGTTGGAGATGGAGGTTACACCTCCGGATACTTTTTTAGAGCTACCAATCTTTGTAGAATGTTATGAGGAACACTGTTAACGGACCAGATGAAGTGATCCCAGAAGAACAGCCTTTTGCATCCGGTTCGCGATGGAATGAGCCTGACGCTGGCAAGCCGGAATTTTGTTGAGTTGGCTAATAAATGAAGCTTTCATACCTCCAAGACAGCCGATTCTGAGAACTACAAGATGGACTTTGAAGCCTGGGTAGAGCCTGCTCAGCTCGAAAAGAAGTGCTTGATATTTCGCCCGTTTTTCTTCCTCCTTTGCCGTGATATTACCATCGGCTGGTGCCGAGAATTCAATCACGTAAATAATCTTGTTTTTCAGATCTTGGAGGACAATATCAGGCTTCGTAGCACTGATACGTTGAGCGGTGAAGAATGCGAGATTCCAGTAGACCTTACACTGATCATTCTCCACAACGGACTCGAGATCCCCCTGGGCGTATGGCAAGACGGGCAATAGATCAACACCATAGAAGTGCCTAAGATGGTAATATAACACTTTTAGAGCCGCATTGTGTCTCTCTATGTACCTGTCGCGTGCATATTTTAAGCATCCACTGAGAACATGTCCAAGTGTTTCTGGCTCTTGCTTGCACGCTGTTGGAAACATGTTGGACAGACCCATCGAGAGCTCTTCGCTACGTATAATGCCGTAGAATTTACCATGAAGGAGCTTGTCAGCATGTTCTCTTAGTAGAAGCGTATGTTCTGCTTCCTGTACACGACTTTTGAGCACCAAAGGTGTTAGTGATGCTAGGCCATGTGTAGTGTCGCTGGAATCAAATGGGAGGTCAAGCTCCTCTGCGGCCCTATCTGCGGCACGGCATAGAAACGCTACAGCATTGCCGACTTCATATTGATGTACTAGTCGCATAAGAAAATCTGTGCTATTTAGAACTCAGCAGGCCGTAGCCAGAACCGTTCTGCGATGAAGACACTCCAACCTCAGCAAGCCTCTACCCCCTTTATCTCGAGGGAGGTATATTCGAAGTACGGAAGATCTAGGATGATGACTTCGATGGATTGTCATCATCTTGCGTCTGCTTCGGTCAAGTTGCTTCAACTCATCGACGTTCCATTTTACTGCATCAAACGTGTACACCAGTATAGGAACGGCCAGCATATTGGTCGCCTGGATCATATTGTTTCCAGATAATTCGGAAGCCCAAATTTTTCTAAGAATTTGGCGAAACCTTTTTCCAAGGTCGGTTTTTAACACACGCACAGCTTGGGTTTCCGCTTGCGGTATTCCAAGATATGTATATGTTTCTCCA
>CAKNYM010050058.1:219131-235557 GCA_932195095.1 Andricus curvator
ATGATGTGGCGGGCATTATACATCAACAACTTGCCCTAAACCTAGGACTCTTAACAGAATGGATGCCTTTCTATAGATGCATTCCAATGCCCGTTTTAGAAAATGAAGATTACATCTTATATTGGGATGTGACCATCCAGACGGATCATTACATCCGAGCTAATCGACCTGACATCGTGATGCGAGAAAAAAAAGGTGGAAGAGTCTACATCATCGACATTGCTTGTCCACTTAACCGAAATTTGCAGGCAACCTATACAAACAAGATCCATAAGTATGGCGAGCTAAGGCATGAAGTAAAGGCAATATGGAGGAATGTAAAACATGCATCTATTCATCCTATTGTGATTTCGGCTACAGGCAATGTGCACGCAAGATGCAGTGAACATCTTGAACATTTAGGAGTCAGTAGGGTACTGGCGGCAGTTCAGAAGGCGGTTTTATTAAACACCTGTCGCATTGTAAGAAACTTCCTAGACCATCAGGAGGCCAGTGACTAAGAACCTATGGCGTGATACATGGTAGCTCCAAGAAAGCATCCAGAGGCGACTGTTGTCACCACCAACACTCACGGCCTGCGTAAGGATAACAGCGGTAAAGACAAACTGCAAACTACACCATGCTCCTAATTTTTTACCTACAACATCATCGCAAATGATTTCAAACATCGTATTAAAATAACTTATAACATCCTCATCTCATCAGTCACTTGACTTAGTCCGTGGCTATGACGAAAAACCGGATTCACCCGAGAAAAAGTTTGAAAAAAAAAATAATAATAATAAGAATAACTTAAAACACATTTTTTTAATGAACACTGTTCTTCTAAAGGTAATAATTTGCGAGATAACAGAGCTTTTGTTATAAGTCATTTTATCGCGTTACAACAAATAGTCATTTTTCATTGAGCGAATTAGTGTTAGAGAAAAAATTCCTGCAAGAAACTATACTTACCTACATGATAAATACAAGTATATTTGAAATTATCAATAAATTGTTTAATTTTATGCAAATTGGGATAATTGTTTAATTTGCTCGCTTTGAATTAATGTAACTCTTTCGGAAAAAGTAATGAAGGTGTCAAAATTGGTGCACTTATTCCTTGAATGTGTACTAAAATGATGATGTGGGCCAAAATTGCGAACTATAAATACATAGACCTGTACAATTGTTTAAATTTTGAGCCATTTGCGCGTTGACCGCCTGCTGCCAAGTTTACTACATCACTAATCGGTCTATTGTCATCATCCCCAAAAAAATAGATTTTAGTAACTCTTCAACGAATAAAAAAACAACAAATTAATTGGTATGACTAAATTCCTAGTAATTTCCGAACCAGAATACATTTTTCTCTAGAATTCATTTAAAAGTTTACCAAACTTTAGAGTAAATTATACATTTTTTACTTAGAAAGATTCACCGAAATTTGTCATTCTATAACCGAATATAATAATAATTCTGTATAGAATAATTTAAAGTTCGCTTCATTTTATATTTGCACACTTTACTTAACAAACATTGATATTTATCTAATTTTTCCTCAATGTATGACTAAATAGTTTTTAATAATTACACCACATGCGTTGATTTTTACTTTCGAAAATCTTGACTGTGCATTCGGAAACTTCAGTCTGCGTTATTGAAGTTTTTTCGAACTGCTATATATTCTTTAAAATCTCGCATGTCACACATTATTACAATAACATCAAACATTCTCCAACTGGTCCATATATCCCGATTGTACTCAAAATTTGGGTAAAGTTTCCTAACCAAATTTTCGCCATCTGAATTTTAATGCACATGTGTTTGGAAGCCTTCTCCACTCATGTACATTAAATTTCATGTACATTGTGCAGTAAAATTCAAACTCAATAGGTTAAAAGTTTTGCATAATGGATATGGTTGGGTTTTGCATATGGATTTTCATATTAATTTAATAGTCGATTTTTACTCATCTTATAAATTCGGAAATCCCCAGTAGTGCAACGAGACTTTATGAATTTGGCCTAATGGTATTGTGATAATGATAATAATAATAATTTGGCATAGACAATCTCAATTTTGCAAGATGCGTGGGTTCTCTATAACGGAGGACTGATGTTCTGGAAAGTCAAGTTGACATACTCGCCTAACCTAGCACAAAGTTCCACTATTAGTTTACTTTGGTCACACATGCAACCGGCTGGTTTGTGATCAGTTTGCGCACCTGGAAGTAAGCTGGTAGGGAGTATTGGTGGGTGAAGGAGAACAGACGAGGAGAAGGGAAGATGGAAGTTGAAAGAGAACGGTATATCAGAAGGAATGGGCTGCAGAGGGATAAAGTGAGAAGGATGCATGAGGAGGGGAGAAAGGTGTATGTGGTGTTGAAGAAGAACGGCATGAAGTGAGAAGGCAGAAGGGGAGGAGAGAATAATAGGGTCAAGGTTCAATGTGAATTACGGGTGGATTATGCCAAGGGAGAGAGTGCAGTTTTTGTGTGGTGAGTAAGGAGAGAAAGGGAGTCAGGAGCTTATAGCGAGGATGAGGTGTGGGTGCATGGATGGGTTTTAATAGGTTCTGGCTTCCTAGGGAAAAGAGAATGTGTGGATTGTGCGGGAAGGGGTATGCAAGGATGGAACACTGCCTAGTGGATTGCGAGGGAGTGGAAAGGAGCTAGATTAGCATGGAGGTATTACTGCATGAAAGAGGAGACAAAAGGGCGATTGCATGGGTGAAGGCGGTGTTGGGAGAGATGGAGAAGAAGAGAAGAAAGGAGGAGGAGGAATGGAGAGAAAAAGATTGTAAAGAGGGGAGGAATCAAATATAAGCAAAATTGTAAATATTTTAAATAATTAGCAGAACAGTATTAAATAGTAACCGCGTAAGCAGAGGTTGTAAGCAAGGCAATTTTTTAGGGCCGGCAGGCCGAAAAATAATCGTTTATCTAGTATTCAGCTGTTTCTACATTGTGCAATGCTATGATAGTAATTCAGAATAGAGAATTTGCTTGACCGAAAAAATACCCCGACCAGTCCCCACCTAAAAATGTTGACAAAAAAATAGCTTGACCAGCTCTCGACCACAACCCTACTTTTAATGGGGTCAAATGTGGCTATTTCTAATCAGGATATTGGATAGGACAGAAAAACAAAGATAGTCTGTTCTACGAGAAATTATAGTGCGACCTTGCATAGTCGTTTTAAAACCGGGCAATAACGATGCTTTAGCAGAAATGGTCAGGATGAAAAATCCTCGAAAGATTGAAAAGCAGAAAATAAGATATACAATCACAAAATTTTTTTAAAAACAATCTTTATTAAAATGTAATCAAAATAAAAGAAATAATGAAATACTACAAAATTAGAAGCATGGTATAGTTTGGAGTTCGTCTTTTGCCGCTCCACAGTTGTCGGAATAGCAGAAAAAGCTGGCCAGAATTTGAAAAAATCTATATCTTTTTTGCGTAAAACCAAATACGGTATTCTATTAACAATTGATATCTGCATAAAGTGCCGAAAGAATTGGGCTCTGTCTTACGCACATGGGCTTTGAGAGGGCCCGAAAGATGGCCTGCTCCATAATTGTGCGAGACGTGTCAAAACGTCAAATTATACGCTCGGTTGCAAGTGCTCTAAATTTTGTTCTAAGTGCGCGATTTCATTGACAACATATGGAGAGAGATTCTGGAGATTCGTATGATAAAATTTCAAGACAAGTTGTATTTTATCATTGCATGAAGTATTATAGTAGTGACCTCAAAGTTTTCTTGTCAGAAATTTTTAGCAAACCAAAAGTTGATTAAAAAATATGATCTCAAAGGAAGCTCAGCGCTACTCCGCTGTGATTCCTATTATTACGTTTACAAAACAGGTTTACGCGCATGGTGATTAGGCACAGTAGGAGTCCAAACATGTAAAAAATAAAAGCGTTGGTCAGTTTTTTCAAGGTTGGTCCGCCATTTTGTGGCACTTATTCTGTTTTTGACCATTTTTACCTCAAATTCGAATTTCCTGGCAGCGAAAACCCCCTGACGACTACTTTTCGCGAACTTAACGTCAGTTTTTTCAAAGTTGGTCCGCCATTTTGTGGCGGCCATTTTGTTTTTGACCTCAAATTTAAATTCCTTGACCAGGAAAACATAAGGGTACTGAGTTAAAAGAAAGTTTGCTCACTATTTAAATTTTGGCCAACTTATCGGGTGTTTCCGACCACTGTACGCTCTTGTAATTACACAGCGGTAGCGAGTGTTGAAGGTGACATTAATCGCCTTTGGATTATTATTATTGTGAAAAAATATTATTATGAAAACATGAGAAAGCCCAATTTTCTCTTACAAGAAAAGCCCAATATATCGGAGGCATTTTTGTTAAGAGTTTAAAATTAAATTTAAAATTTATAAAAATGAGGAAGGTCATTTTTCTCTCAGGCTTAAGATGGTAACAGCCAAATATGTCGAAAGTATTTTTATTAGAGTTTGCTTTTTCAATAATCTGTACGGGGCTATCCCAGTATATATCATCAGTCACGGACGCACTTTTTTAATGCAATCAAGTGATCTGACAAGAGCAGTATAAGTACTATCGAGGAGACAATTCGAGTCAGGTGGCTTGGAAGCTTAACAACTTAGCCAAAAAATGCTAGCATAATAACTAAATGGTCATTTGAAAGCCTAAGGGGTTCTACGTAAAAAGTAAGGCATTTCGGGTACACTTAAGAAGAGTCAAGTTTAGAGCATTATATTTTTGTACAAGAGGCAATGGAACAAATTTGAAAAAATTCATGAATATGAACCAAACATTTATGATCAAATGACAGTTAACACATTTGAGAAATAATAAAAATTGTTGTTCAAAATTACAAAAATGTACAACTATACTACTTTCAGTTCTGATGATGATATTAAAGCGATTCAAACTCCAAACTGTAACGCAAAGGCTCTGTAAATATTTATAATCTCCAGGAAAGATGTGATTGTTTTTTTTTGTAAGAATCGCGATATTTTCAGATATTTTTTTGGTAAAGCAAGTGTTAGAAACCAGCGGGGGTGCATTTTTTTGTTGCTGATCGCTGGCGCCTTTCTCTGACCCGTGCTTCTGAACTGTTCCCCAGGCATTGACGCCTCCTTAGACCGGCAGCAAAAAAGGCACCCCCGCTGGTTTCTAACACTTGCTTGCACTAGTAATCGTCACCTTAAGCCAAATTGGAAATTAAAAATGCTTATAATTGTATTTAAAACACATTTCTTATTTAGAAAGGGCTTAACCGATTAAAGCAGATATAGAAAAACTCAATTTTGATCACTTCTCATGATATTTGATTGGAGTTCATTTTTATTCACGATTAAAATTCAAATTATGCAAATGCGTTAGTTATCGTCAGGCACGTAACCAAGTATTAAAACGAGAAAAGTATACTAATTTGTTAAAAGGATATTTAAACTGACCTAAAACCACATTTTTTATCATACGCGGCAAGAGCGATTCTTGTTATACGAAAAATACTGGTCCATCTGACGATAACTAATGCAGTGACGATTACCAGTGCATTTACCTTAATTCTTTATCAAATTTCAACAAATTTATTCAGGAAAACAGAGTTGCTTCATAGAATTTCAGAATTTGTTTTCTCTTTCAGGTATTTAAATATATTCCTTTATAGTGACTTGAAATTATTTTGGTGTATTCGAGGGAATTCTCAATTGATTTTTAATAGTCTGAAAGGAATTTCAAAATTTTTATTCTTTTAAAAATCCTGGCATATTACAGCTTTTTGACAGCTTCCAGGGATTAATTTAATTTTTCTCTAATGGGATGAATTTAATGGAAAATCTGACTTTTTATTTCAATTGAATTCAATGATTTAAAAGAATTTCAAGATATTTTTAAGGGATCTTGGGGCGTTTTAAATCTGAAATTTCAGGAAATATAGAATTCCATGAAATTTTCGCAAAGATACTTTGAGGTGTTTAAAAACTCGAAAATTAAACTGATGACGTCTCCCTCCACGCGTTATTTTCAAAGATTCCTAAATGCATTTTTAAACTCTCCCAAAAAAAAATTATAATATTGCAGTTCAATTATTATAACTTTTTTAATATTTCAAGCAGGAGAAAATTTAATATATACCTATATATAACTCTTTTTCAAATTAAAAAAAAAAAAAAGAAAAAAAAAAGAGTTATTGGTTCCTCGTTTAGAGGTAGGCCAGTATTCGGCAGATGAGCACGTTTTAACTCCTATTTAATACAACGCTGCTGAAGGCTGGTAACCTTCTCAACATAAATCACCAAACAATTGAGACTCTCGGTTTCCTTTCTCTGTCCTCACCCCCCATCCCAGTTTTGGTGGGACTGACGTTACATTTAGACTCTCCACCGTACGACCAATAATCACTTAACTTGGACATGATTTCGGCTCGCAAAACAAATCTCGCGCATAAAGCTGATAGTTGGGTATACAATCTAAACATGAATAATACAAACAATAAAGTAGCCTCGGAATGGACTGAAACTTTGATTGACGAAATGCCTACACACGGTAAACATAAAGTTCGAGTTTCAGGCTATGAATCGAGACTGGGTGTTTGGAATGCTAGAGGAGTGAATGATCTTAAAGTAAGAGAACTACGAGAAACTATGCATGCTAGGAAACTAGATATTTTATGTGTACCTGAGACGAAGAAAAAGGATTGCGAAAGTAGAAACATAGAAAATGGGGTGTTGAAAGGCGGTTTTGAAATATGGTCAAGAGTAGGTAGTGAATCAAATCGTAGTCAAGGGGTCAGTTTAATTATGAATGAAAAAGCAAGACAGCATCTCAAAGATCATGATTTTGTATCTCCCAGATTGTTGTGGGCTAGAATGAAGGTAGGAATCAGAAGATTATTTATCATAGCGTGCTACGCCCCAGTTGACAGTGAGCCGCGAGAAGTCAAAGACGCCTTCTGGGACACTTTAAATGATACAATAAGTACTTGCGATCAAGGTGAACGAATAATTCTGCTAGGAGATATGAACGGATGGGTCGGCGTCCATCGTCAGGATATAGATACAGAAAGGGTGCTAGGTAATTTTGGGGATCCAACAAGAAAAAATTATAACGGGGAAAAATTAGTTAGCTTATGCTTAGAAAAGGCCCTATTTATTACCAATCCACACGTACACCTGGTGTAAAAGAAATAACCGCAGTGTAATTGACTTCGTTATTGCGGATGAAAGACTAAGAGAACTAGTCAAAGATACAAGAGTCATGAGGGATTCTGAATGCAATACTGATCATTACCTTTTAGTCTCGAAAATAAACTTAGGGCGGGGATGGAGAAAAAAGAAAACGAAACAAACTCGAATAAAGATTGAAAATTTACAGAAACCGGAAGTGCGAATAGAGTTTCAAAATAAGTTAAGCGAACGCATAGATAGGGCAACTTGGGAAGCGCTTATAAGCAATAAAGATATAGAGGGCGCGTGGACTGTGTTACGGGATATCATTGTTAAAACTGCAATTTAAGTGTGTGGTACAGCAGTGGTAGGAAGAAAGTCTGATGATGCGTGGTGGAATGATGAAATTCAAGCAGCCCAGCAAGAAATTAAAAAGCGCACGAGAGAACATTAAACATGACAGGTCTTAGCGATGAGGAGAGAAATAGACTCGAAAATGATTACAAAGACAAAAAGAGGAAAGTTAAACGACTAGTCAAGGAGAGTAAAGAAAAAATCAGAACAGAAGAAGAGAACAAAATACAAAACTACTTTGAAGGAATTATGAAACTATTATATAAACAGTTGAAGGAAAGTGAAAGTACCGAGTTTGCCAGCATGAGAAACAGCAAAGGTGAAATACTATATGATATAGACGAGATAGTAGACGCTCTAAAAGACTCTTTTGAAAAACTATTAGGAGGTGAAGATATAGGACAACGAAACTGCGACATAGAACACAATGCATTAGAAAACCCAATTAAAAAAGTATGTGTCACTGAGGTCAGAGACATAATTAAGAACTTGAAAAACGGTGAGGCTGCTGGTATAGACAGTATTAGCGCTGAAATGCTTAAATACGGTGGCGAGTACATACCTCACAGGTTGTGCGAATTGATAAATTGATGTATCGAGACGGGGGAAGTCCCAGACTATTGGAGAAAAGCGATTGTCGTACCAATATACAAAAGAAAGGGAGATAAAAGCAACTGCAGTAATTACAGAGGTATCAGCCTACTAAGAACCGTAAGTAAAATATACTCAAAAATACTTATTCGTAGGGTAATGGAAATCACAGAAGAAAATATATGGGAAGTCCAAAGTGGATTTATGCCAGGAAGATCATGTACAGATCAGATATTTAGCCTAAGACAGATCACAGAAAAAAGCTTGAGAGTAGGAAAGAAAGTTTTCTGTGCATTTCTTGACCTAGAAAAAGCATTTAAAAAAGTAAATAGAAATAAACTTTGGGAAGTCCTTAAAGAGTACGGAGTAAATGGAGGGCTCCTACAAGCAATAAAAGCAATATATACAGGTAGTAAAGCGAGTGTAAGGGTAAATGGGAAACTGAGTGACTGGTTCGATATTATGCAAGGCGTGAAACAAGGATGCGTTATGTCCTCGTGGCTATTTATCTTATTTATGGATAAGTGTCTAAAACTGCCCTCTTCGATGAAGAAGGTGTAGATCTCGAAACAGTCAAGATACGTGGGTTAGCTTTCGCAGATGACAAAATTGTTATGGCAGAATCAATTGAAGACTTGCAAAGAATGTTGAATAAACTTCATACAAGCATGAAGGAGATGGGACTCAAAATTAACGTAAATAAAACAAAAATCATGGTGTTTGAGGGAAAGAGTGAGAAAACAATATGCAACATTGTCCTAAATGATGAGAGATTAGAACAAGTTGACAAGTACGTATATCTAGGTAGTCTATTCACTAGCGACGAAAAAATAGATGGGGAGTTAGATAGGCGCATAATTAAGGGTAAGCAGGTTATCGGTAGAGCAGGGTCCATCCTAACAATTAAAAACATATCAAAAAAAGCTAAAATGGCCATACATAATTCTATATTCGTACCGACTGTACTATACGGTAGCGAGACATGGACCTGTCAAGAAAAGGACAGGAGTAAAATTAACGCGATCGGCATGAAACCTCTGCGCATAATATGCGGGAAAACACTGATGGACAAAGTCGGAAATGAGACAATCCTCAAAGAATGTGTCAAACAAACCATCAAAGATGGTTTGGACTTCTTGAAGGAATGAAAGATGAACGACTGACCAAACAAGTGTATAAAGGTAAAGTAAATGGCAGAATGCCCAGAGGTAGACCGCCGAGAGAATGGTTAGAATCTGTAAATGAGACATTAATCCGAAGAGACATAAGAAGCCATAGAAACACAAGAGCTTGCATGAAAAAATGCATGGACGTGAAAGAAGCTAGAGTAGTATGCCAGGACAGAAAAGTGTGGCGAAAAATAGTTTGTAAACAGAGTGACAATAGAATGAATGACGCCTGAAACAAAGACCTTGGATACTAATGGGCCCAAGTGGGGAACCATACATAACAATTTTGTTAGGCTCTTCACTTGGGGTGATCGCTAGAGAGATTAATCAGCAACCTGGGTCGGAGCAGTGTTGCGGAATAAACGTGTCATTTAAATAAATGACACGATAATTCCAGAACAATCTAAAATATCTATACCTAACACTTATATACCTATCTACCTCATACCTATATACCTATCTACTTTATACCTATATACCCATATACACACTACTATATTCCAACCGAGCAAGTTACGTCTACCCCGAAAGGGAAATGGCTCAATGGTATAATAATTAGAGGTGATTTGTAACTTACCATAAATTACCCAAAATTCATTTTTTTAAATTTCCATAAATTTCCGGGAATTTATGAAAATTTTCGGTCATTTATGATAATTTTACAGGTAAATATGGTAACTTAACATAAAATACCCAAAATTCATTTTTAAAAATATCCATAAATTTCCGGATATTTATGAAAATTTCGGGCATTTATGGTAATTTTACAGGTAAATATGGTAACTTACCCAAAATTAATTTTTAAAAATTTCCGGAAATTTATGAAAAATTTCGGTAATTTATGGTAATTTTACAGTTAAATATGGTAACTTACCATGGATTGCCCAAAATTCATTTTTAAACATTTTCGGAAACTTATGAAAATTTTCGGTCATTTATGGTAATTTCACAGGTATATATTGTAACTTTCCATAAATAACCGCAAAATTCTATTATCTGCAATCAAAATTTCCTCACAGTTTTTACGGTGAGTGGGCTGATAATCGTAAAATGCGAGCTCATAGATGCATAATTTTCATTATTCACCTCTGACGTCACTTTTTACTCCCTAGGGAGTAAAAAGTAGAGCTTTAACCCCGCTTCATAGGCGTCGAAAAGGGCTGAAATCATGCATGTGCCATAAAAAATATTTTATAACGAAGTGTCTCCTCGTCACAAAATTCGGGATGAATAGTAAGGTATTTTCATAAGTTTGACTAGTTGTCCCGAAATTTCAGATCGGCTAGTCCTTCACCTTTTTAAACTCCGCCAATTTTTCGGGACAACTAGACACAGACATTTTATAACTTGACATTTAGAATTTTAAGCGCTATAATATTAAACATCAGGTTACATTTCGATCTTCTACTCTAATGTCTATGACATTCGACCTTTTCATTCATTAGTGTATATGCAACATTAGGGTGGTCCAAAAAACGCTTTTCGAGCTACAGGGCAAGTCCCCCCCAAAAAGTTTCCATTTAATAATAATTATTTAACAAAAAGTAGCATAGGATACCAATTTGAGAAAAAAGTGGACATCTCTGGGTCAATTTTTAGAAATTTTGAGAATAAACAATAAGTCATTATTTAAATAATTACATGATGTTTAAAAAAAAATTAATACTCCAAACAATGACAAACTATTACATTTCAATTAGAAAATACGATTATTTTTTACATTTTCTGGGAATAAATAATTGTTTAAATAAGTTACATTTCTTTAAACAATTAAAAATTGTTTAAGAAGTTATGGAAAATATTCAAATTGTCCATTAGTAATTATTTGTATGAAAAAGACGACGGAAATTGCTAAAAAGTAACAATAATACGTAAAAATGTAGTTTTTTTATTTTTGGGTCATATTTGGGGCGCTGTGGGAGGGGTAAGGGTGGGTTAAAAATGAAAGTTATTAGTATGCTTTATTTCATAGGTACTCCTCTTGAATCCCTAAAAAGTTTGGCACGTTTCGATCAAACCCTGAAGTATGATTTCAATTTTTCGAAAATCCAATATTTCCCCATGTTATTTAAATGGGATTTTGAAGTGCCTGGTGGCACGTGTTAATATTCGAATTTCAAAAAAAAAAATATTACGGATTTTTTTTCTCCAGAAATGGAAACTTTTGGTGAGGGCACTTGCCCTCTAGGATGAAAAAAAATTTTGCAATGCATTTTTGGATCACCCTAATGCAACATACTCCATTTAATGTTGAAAGTCCATAACGGTAGTCTTGCCATCACTTCCACCTCACCTCGGTTAAAAAATAGAAACATGAGTTACAACTGTTAAAACATTCTCCGATAAGAACTTTCGATTGCAAGAAATTCAATATTTATCCAATATATTCTTTCATAAAAGTTTTCAGGATGTTTAAAATAATAAATTTCTCTATAAGGCCTCACTAAGTCTGTAATAAGTTTTAGTTTTAAAACCTGCTTTTTAGTATTTCTCACAATTCGTTTCTATAGTTGGACCAAAAAAACTGTCGCCAAAGAATCTCGTCATAGAAATTCCCAGTAAAAAAGAAAAAAAAGAATGTATGTAAGTCAGACAATCGGTCAATATCTCGCCTCACTAATATTTTTGACTAGTTATTAGTGATTTCTAAATAAAAACTGTAGTGAAAAACAAAGAAATAGTGAAATAAAACTAATAATTAGTAGCAATTTCCACCAAAAAGGTAAATTAGTGGCTCAATTTTCACTAATTCATATTTAGATAGTAGATTTGACTGCGAATATTCAAAAAACGACTGATTCACTGTCAAGTTTTACTAACTAATTCACGGAGAATAAAAATTTACTAATTTTACAGAATCGTATTTTATTCTTAAAGAATTGTCACATCAGAGATTGTTCTTATGAATTATTATATATTATATATAATATTATATTATATTATAATAATTACACTGAAAAAAAATGGTTTAGCTGTCCCAGCTAGACGTTTAGCTGGATTTCGTCTTCTAAGAAAATATACCTGTGTTATCTAAATTTCGAGCTGAGTTGCCTAAATGTCTAGCTATTTTTGCTAAATTTAGCTATCTAGAAATTATCTAGATAAATTAGCTAGAAAATTTCTAGAGGGTAACATTAGCTAAACCAGCTAGAAATTTAGGTGACACAGCTATATTTTCTTCGAAGACGATATCCAGGTAAACGTCTAGCTGGGACAGCTAAACCATTTTTTTCAGTGTATTTTATTATTATTATTATACCATTAAGCCATTTCCCTTTTGGGGTAGGCGTGACTTGCTCGGTTGGAAAATAGTAGTGTGTATGGTGGGTATATAGGTATAAGGTAGATAGGTATATAGGTGTTAGGTACAGATATTTTAGATTGATCTGGAATTCTCGTGTTATTTATTCAAATGACACGTTCATTCCGCAACACTGCTCCGACCCAGGTTGCTGATCAATCTCTCTAGCGATCACCCCAGGTTAAGAGCCTCACAAAATTGTTATGTGTGGTTCCCCACTTGGGCCCATTTAGTATCCAAGGTCTTTGTTTCAGGCATCATTCACGCTATTGTCACTCTGTTTACAAACTATTTTTCGCCACACTTTTCTGTCGTGGCATACTACTCTAGCTTCCTTCGCGCCCATGCATTTTTTATGCAAGCACTCGTGTTTCTATGGTTTCTTATGTCTCTTCGGATTAGTGTCTCATTCACAGATTCTAACCATTCTTTTGGCGGTCTACCTCTGGGCATTCTGCCATTTACTTTACCTTTATACACTTGTTTCGTTAGTCGTTCATCTTTCATTCTTTCAACATGTCCGAACCATCTTAACTGATTTCTTTCCCATGTGTCAACTATTGTCTCTTTTGCACCACATTCTTTGAGGATTCTCTCGTTTCGGACTTTGTCCATCAGTGTTTTTCCGCATATTGTGCGAAGAGGTTGCATGCCAATCGCGTTAATTTTACTCCTGTCCTTCTCTTGACAGGTCCATGTCTCGCTACCGTATAGTACAGTTGGTACGAATATAGAATTATGTATAGCCATTTTAGCTTTTTTTGATATGTTTTTATTTCTGAGTTGCACATTGTTTTCTCAGTTTGTCCTTCAAACACCATGATTTTTGTTTTATTTGCGTTAATTTTAAGGCCCACGTTCTTCATGCTTGTATTAAGTTTATTCAACATTCTTTGCAAGTCCTTGATTGATTCTGCCATAATAATCTTGTCATCTGCGAAAGCTAACCCACGTACCTTCACTGTTTCAAGATCTACACCTTCTTCGTCGAAGAGGGCCATTCTTAGACACTTATCCATAAATATGATAAATAGCCATGAGGACATAACGCATTCTTGTTTCACGCCTTGCATAATATCGAACCAGTCACTCAGTTTCCCATTTACTCTTACACTCGCTTTACTGCCTGTATATATTGTCCTTTTCTCCCTCTTTTTTCAATTGGTTATTTTTGTCTCTAATGAGCCGAAAAGTGAGGTGGTCTAGAAATCTATTTTTTAATTTTGAATCTTTTTAATGCTCATTTTGCATAAAATTATTCATGATAAATTGGATTTCTGTTCTATCTTAATTTTAAAATGTATATATTGATTTTATTGCTTGTAGGAGCCATCCATTGACTCCGTACTCTTTAAGGACTTCCCAAAGTTTACTTCTATTTACCTTGTCAAATGCTTTTTCTAGGTCAAAAAATGCACAGAAAACTTTCTTTCCTACTCTTAAGCTTTTTTCTCTGATCTGTCTTAAACTAAATATCTGATCTGTACATGATCTTCCTGGCATAAATCCACTTTGGACTTCCCATATGTTTTCTTCTGTAATTTTCATTACCCTACAAATTAGTATTTTTGAGTACATTTTACTTACGTTACTTAGTAAGCTGATACCTCTGTAATTACTGCAGTTGCTTTTATCTCCCTTTCTTTTGTATATTGGTACGATAATCGCTTTTCTCCAAACGTCTGGGACTTCTCCCCACTGTTAAAAATGTTTGCAATTTTAATATACATTTGTATATTAAATCTAAAACCTATGTATACGGAATCGCCATTAAGAGATTTTTTCTATTTCTATTATTACTATTACTATTATTATTACTATTACTATTACTATTACTATTTCTCCTAGATGAATGTAAACTACACTGGCTTTTAAGAGAGAAGTTCAATTAAACAAATAATTAAGAAACCTAACCTCCAAGCACCTGTACTCACGTTAAAATTCTAACATTCGCAGCGAATTTTAGGAATAATTCTACCCGTACGTTGCACTTTAATTGTAAGTAAGAATTTAGTCGACGAATGTAAGGTTATTGCTTTATATTTTTTAATTTGACAAGATCTGAAGGTATCAAAGGACTTGTTGTTTTCACGCATTCTGTTTTACCGACTTTAATATACATGTATATAGGGTGGCCCAAAATTATACATTTTGGAATTTTCGACCCGCGTCGACGCCAAATTGTTCTCTCATAGAAACAAATAAATACGTATTTTTTTATTTTGAAATAAAATGATTTTTAGTACTTTGTAAAGTATTTTGAAGTTTTCTCCCAACGTACGAATTAAAACAGAAAAGTTTCAAGAGAACCTGAAGCGAGCCCTGAGATTTAACCCAGACGGCAGTTTTAGTGTTATTACTCTGTTATTCAACTCATTGAAGTCAAGTATCCCCCTAGGGTGCGGGTATTGTTAAAAAATTAGTTGGTTCCCCAGAAAGTGCAAAAAAAATGGGGAAATGTGCTGGGTTACAGGTTTGGGCCTGTAGCAGGGAGCTTTATGGTCGAGCCTGCATCTGGAAGTCCTAAGCCTTTAACAATAAGCCTCTCTGAGTTCAACTTACCTGCCATAAATTGTTCAGGATCGAAGAAAAGCTGCTGTTGGACTGAAATTTTTCATTTTCACTCATTTTCGTAATCGCTTCAAAACTATACTTTAAACAATAATGAACATTTTTTTTCACAAATCTGTTCTCAATATCCTCATAAATGCTTCTTGAAAATTTCAAGTTAAAAAATCATATCAAAGGCTCGCTACGAGTCTACAAATATTGTAATTTTATGCAACTTTCAAGGTATCTCAAATTTTTTTATAACTTTGTTGGTGTATTAAAATTTGACAAAATGCATCTTTACTGAGAAGAGAACAAGTTTATAAAAGGGTAAATAAATTGACTTGTAATTTCTTGAACGAAATCAAGGAAGTAAAAAAAGTATACGTTTTACGTGTTAAACTCCATAAGACACAAAACTTGATTTACAAAGTACTAAAAATCATTACATTCCAAAATAAAAAAATATGTATTTATTTCTTTCTACAAGAGAACAATTTGGCGTCGACGCGGGTCGAAAATTCCAAAATGTGTATTTTTGGGCCACTCTAATGTATATTAATTTTACAACATGTTGGTATATTAAAATTAATGTACGGTGCCATCTCGATACATAAATTTAGCAATTCGCACAACCTGTGAGGTATGTACTCGCCACCGTATTTAAGCATTTCAGCGCTAATACTGTCTATGCCAGCAGCCTTACCGTTTTTTAAGTTCTTAATTATATATCTAACCTCAGTGACACAGACTTTTTCAATTGGGTTTTCCAATGCATCATTTTCTACGTCGCAGTTCTGTTGCCCTAAATCTTCACCTCCTAATAATTCTTTAAAAGAGTCTTTTAAAGCGTCTACTATCCCGTCTATATCATATAGCATTTCACCTTTGCTGTTTCTCATGCTGACAAACTCTGTACTTTTACTTTCTTTTATCAGTTTAAATAATAGTTTCATAATTCGTTCAAAGCTGTTTTGTATTTTTCTCTCTTCTTCTGTTCTGATTTTTTCTTTACTCTCCTTGACTAGTCGTTTAACTTTCCTCTTTTTGTCTTTGTAATCATTTGCGAGTCTGTTTCTCTCCTCTTCGCTAAGACCTGTGATGTTTAATGTTCTCTTGTGCGCTTTTTTCTTTTCTTGCTGGGCTGCTTGAATTTCATCGTTCCACCACGCATCACCAGACTTTCTTCCTACCACTGCCGTACCACACACTTCAATTGCAGTTTTAACAATGATATCCCATAACAAAGTCCACGCGCCCTCTATATCTTTATTGCTTATAAGCGCTTCCCAAGTTGCCCTATCTATGCGTTCGCTTAACTTATTT
>CAKNYM010050058.1:247698-298905 GCA_932195095.1 Andricus curvator
GACGGTCTGATAGCGCCGCTGGCCAGAAGTGTAACGCCCTAACCATGCGATGGTCTAGATTAGACCATAGAAAAACGTGAAAGTAAAAAAGTATAAGAATTACAGAAATAATCTATAATTATACTATATTGACGAAACATAATCCTCTTCTTTGATCGCAGCAGCCGGTACCCTTCCCAATCCTTCCTTCCTCTTTGCTAGGTAAGTATGCTTTGCTTCGCGTCGACTGCTGTCTTAAACACTCGACGCGTTATTTCTATTGCGAGAGAGGCGGCGCGTCGCGCCCTGGCGGTTTTCTCCCGAACTACCAGCTCAGAGCGGCAAGATTCAAATGAAGCCGGTATCAGTTTATTTTTAAAGTTATATGAACGTAATTCTTCTAAGACTCATAACAAGAATTCAAAAACATTTTTGAATATATCAGATGTGTCGAAAAAGAATCTAGAAAATTTTAAAGACAATTTTGTTATTTTACAGAATTTTATCAAATATTCGGAAAAGTTAGAGTCAGTGTGAAATATATTTAAGAGTTTTAGAAGTTAAGAAGAGACCCAAAAGCCCGTCGTTTTCGCAACTCATCATTGTCCATCTCAAAACTTGTTAAAAATCTTGCTAGAAATAAATTCAGTACGATGTAAAGACATAGATATATATCTGCCTCTCTGGTCTTTTGTAGGTTAGGTTGCAATTTCACAAAAAATCAATTTACCTTATCTGATAACTGTATATTATATTGATCGACAATTACCGAAAAACAGTGTGTATACAAACCTAGATACGTTGTCAATGATGTCAACAGAAAACGATCCTGCACACTTTACTTCGAAGTTTTCCCAATCATGTCTGTCTGCTGAGGATCACACCAGACCGTCATGATAGCACTTAGATATTTCCAATCCAGATCGTCTGAGTGGGGCCAAGCCAGACCGTTTCGACGACACTTTGAAAATTTTTCAATCGAGTCCGTCTGAGAGGGCCAAGGCCAACACCCTGTCAGACCGTCTTAAGTAGACGGTCTAGATTCGGACTGGCCAGCCGGTCTCTGTACTGAAGACTGCCGCGAACTAGATATTTTCAATCGAGTCCGTCTGAGAGGGCCAAGGCCAACACCCTGTCAGACCGTCTTAAGTAGACGGTCTAGATTCGGACTAGCCAGACGATCTCTCTACTTAAGACTGCCACGAAATTTTTCCACACGGGATGCGTGATTAAATAAAAAATTAACTTTTTTGATAAACGGCACAAGCTAAAATAAAATGTTAACTAATAAAATTTGTCGCCTCAATTATATCATTACTTTTCATTTGAAATCAAATACAAATTTAGTAATTTGTATATGAAGAACATATAACACAAAGCACAAAGTGCGCGCTCAGTGTATTTACCAAATCGCACGCCGTAAGTGCGCTCCAACTTTTTTGTTTCTATCATATGGTTCAAATGATTTTCAAATCAAATATCGAGCGCGAAGCGCGAGTGTCTGGATAAGAATGTGTTCCTTAAGGTCGATAGAACCTTGAGTAAATAAAGTTCCTTTTCAGTCTAAAATAAAAGCAAATTTAACAATCACTTAATATGTAGAGGTTTTGATAATTTTATAATATTTGCAAACAAACTTTTTCTTTTCATCGAAGTCGAACACGAAGTTCAAAAATCTAGAGGAGCCTAGCGTAAAGCGCGATGCAAATACGCCCGAGCGCGTAGCGCGAGGTGAATACATAATCGAGCGCGAAGCGCGAGATAAATATATGATCGAGCGCGAAGCGCGAGATCCAACAGTTGCGCGCCCTAGGCGCGCTCAAACTTGCGAGCGAAGCGAGCCGCGCGCGAAGCGCGCCATGAGAATGTGCCCGCGAAGCGGGCAGATTTTTTTTTATTTTAATTTATTTGTTTATTTAAAATTTTATTTATATTTTTTTCTTATTTTATTTTATTATTTATTTGAAATACAATTTATCAATCTATCCCTAACCTCTGAAAGTAAGTCCGAGTGCAGTTTTTGATTTTTTTTTAATATACATAGGGCAAGGGAACCAAACAACTACTTGTTTAAAAATACAATTCTAATCCAAAATGAATTTCTCTTATAGAAAAAATTAGGGTGATCCTTTAGCTTCAAAAACACGAAGTGCCGATTTTCAAACTTCATTTTTAAAAGTATGAGAACATTTTTTGTAAAGGTATGATTTTGATCTGCATTTGGACCCCAGGTCCAAATGCGCATCAGTGTCAAGAAAGATTGGAACTAACATTTTTATTAAAAAGTAGATGTTAGAAGATAAGTTTCGGTAATGAAAATTAAAAAAAAATTCTAAATAATATCGCTGTTGATCCGCATTAGGGCCCGGAACCTAATGCGGATCAAACGCATGCGCCCCTAATGCGGTGTTCAAAACTAAAAATGCACTAGAATTGAAAGTCTTTTTTCTTTAGTTGCTTCAAGAGCATTTCGTAAATTTAATAACATTAGTGACTTACGAAACTTTTATAAAAATATATTGACAATCCAACAGAAACAATAAGAGTAAATATTAATTTATAAGTTTCGAAAATGTTAAGTACACTGAAAAAAAAGATTAGTTGGGACAACTAATAAAATTGTTGGGACAACTATTTTAGTTAGTAAATAATGGTACTGCTATTTAGTTAGTAGTGAGAACTATTTTTGTTAGTTGGGGAACGAGTAGTTGCCGTTACTATTTTATTAGGTAGACTAACTATTTCAGTTTGTCAAAACGACTGTCTGTAGGTAGTTGAACTTACTAATATAGTTTGTCATGTCTACTAAAAAATTTGTAGGTATAACTATTTTCTTTTTTTCACAGGGACTAATTAAAATATCTGTCACTATACTATCGAAATCTGAATTAAAAAGATCACAGTGGGCACACGGGCATCTTTTTTTGGTGATATCTTAGGGACGCTGATGTCATTTCAGCTGATAAGACGTTCTAAAAAAATATGTCCCTATGCCCACTGGGATCTTTCTAATTGCAGATGCACTTTGTAGGTTAGGATTTCCAGTAAAACTTAAAACTCGTTTGATTGTTGAATTTCTTATAAATACATTCAAATGCTTCGATATAATCCCCGAAGCCTAAACTTTGCAACAATTCTGACACTTCCATCAATAAATGATGAACGAGACATCAAGTGAGCAACGAGTTATGACGGCCATGTCTAAACGTTCTCCCTCGTTTTACCGCAGGTATGTTGGTACCTTTGTCGCATTCTCTGTCGTACCAACCACGGTAGCAAATAAAACAGTTAAGCCACCTACTTTAATTTGTCAGAAAAATCAATTAGTAGTACAGATGACTAATTTATTAGTAACTCTGACTACTAAAACGTTACTAATGTAAACTAGTCACGAGTACTACAAACGGCTTCCTAAACCGACTACTTGATTAGTTGGTGTTACTAACTGAACAGTTGTAAGAACCAATGAATGCTTTACTAATAAAAAGGTAGTAGCCCCAACTATTCATTTTTCTCAGTGTAGAATTTAAGGTTAGGTATGAAATCACTACTTTTCATGTTTGCCGCATTCTGTAAATAGTACAAGATCGTCGGAACCTTATTAATTTACTAAAACTTAATGATTTTATGAATATTCTCTCGAAGTCTTATGATTGTTAAATAAATATCTATTGAAATATTAAAGAACTTATCACTCACTGTAATTTCACCCAACTCAACCACATTGAGAAATGTCGAAGATGCCACAACTTAGAATTTTTTTTTTACAAGCAGTGTAGTCAACTACAACAATTTAGTTTAAGGTTGCCAATTATGATTTAGGCTGAACATTTCACAAAACTTTTGAAATTATTATCTCAATTTACGGTAAAAAACAAGATTGATCCGCATTTGGACCCTGATCCGCATTTGGTTCCCTTGCCCTATTAGTTTTAGAGAAATATCTTATGAATTTGATTTTACTTGATTGATTAACATTCGATAAGATAGTTTAAGTTTTTATAAGTTTTCGTTGAAAAAATTCTGTTAACAATTTCATTATATGTTAACAAAAGAAAAAAATTTTAATTAGCATCTCTGGGCAAAAACAGACCTTCTTGTTTTTTGCACTTTTTGCGTAGGATATATGTATAATAATAAATAATTATTAAAAATAATTAGGTTGATAGCATACGCAGAGTTGTCGATGTTCATTGCACTTGTTGCGTCGGTGCAGCTAAAAGTTTCAAGCACATCGCAGCTACAATTCACTACATCAATACATTTTCAGTAATAATTAAGATTTTTTTCAACAAATCGTGGCACTCGCGTATATCAAACAACGTTAAAGACGCATCTCGCTACGCGGAACAATTTTCGAGTTTCGCCACTGCGAGCGCTGCCTGCAATTACTTGTTTGGCTCCGCCTACCTGCACATAGTCATATTGACTATATCTCAAAGAATGAAAGATGAACGACTGACTAAACAAGTGTATAAAGGTAAGGTAAATGGCAGAATGCCCAGAGGTAGACCGCTGAAAGAATGGTTAGAATCTGTGAATGAGACATTAATCTGAAAAGACATAAGAAGCCATAGAAACACAAGAGCTTGCATGAAAAAATGCATGGAGGTACAGGAAGCTAGAGTAGTATGCCAGGACAGAAAAGTGTGGCGACAAATAGTTTATAAACAGAGTGAGAATAGAGTGAATGACAACTGAAGCAAAGACCTTGGATACTAATGGACCCAAGTGGGGAACCACACATAACAATTTTGAGAGGCTCTTCACTTGAGGTGATCGCTAGACAGATTGATCAGCAACCTGGGTGGGAGCAGTGTCGCGGAACGAACGTGTCATTTAAATAAATAACACGAGAATTCTAGATAAATCTAAAATATCTATAACTTACACCTATATACCTATCTAACTTATACCTATATACCCATCTACACACTACAATTTTCCAGCCGAGCAAGTCACGCCTACCCCGAAAGGGAAATGGCTTAATGGTATAATGATAATAATAATTTAAATTCCTTAAACTCTCTGAATTCCCTGAATTATTTGAATTCCTTGAATTCTCTAAATTTCTTTAATGCTCTTCTGAATTCCCTGAATTTTCTGAATTCCTTGAATTCGTTGAATTTATTGAATTCTCTGAATTCCTTGAGTTCGTTGAATTCCTTGAATTCGCTGAATGCCTTCAATTTGCTGAATGCCTGAATTACTGAAATTCTCTGAATTCCCTGAATTTGTTGAATTCGTTTACAAGCTTTCTCTATGAAGAAGCAAAATAAATTTCATAAAATATTTTCTTATATTTATAATAATTTAGAAGGAATGTTTTCATAAAATAGCCGTTAAAATAATTCAAAACAAACTTTAAAAAAGTTAGTACGCTGCATTCCATCAGGATTAAATAATTTCAACTGTTAAAAATTCATTATACGTAGATTTAAAAGATCACCCTCGTATAAACCCTTACGTAAGGACATAAACGTGCACAGTTGGGCAAGTGACATCTGTGCACGTGCACAGTTCGGCAAGGGTCATCTGTGCACGTGCACAGTTAGGCAAGGGACATCTGTGCACGTGAACAGTTGGACAAGTGACATCTGTGCACGTGCACAGTTGGGCAAGGGTCATCTGTGCACGTGCACAGTTAGACAAGGGACATCTGTGCACGTGAACAGTTGGGCAAGTGACATATGTGCACGTGCACAGTTGTACAAGTGATATCTGTGCACGTGCACAGTTAGGAAAGTGACATCTGTGCACGCCCAAGTCCACAGGAGCCCATCTGTGCACGTCTAAATTTCGACGTGCACAGTTGTCACTTGGACAACTGTGCACGCACACAGATTGTACTTAGACAACTGTATACGTCGAAATTTCGACGTGCGCAGATGGGCTCCTGTGGACTTGGACGTGCACAGTTGTCCGTCCGGCCATCGACGTGCACAGTTGGGCACGTGCAAAGTTGCTACGTGCAAAGTTGTCCGTCACCCTTCTAAGCGGTAGTTCAGAAACAATTCTTACTAAAACATTCATACTCTATATGATATTATTTCGTAAATGTCTCTTCGAACTTTATGGTTTAAGCAATTTATTTTAAGGCCAAATGAATCAATAAAACTAGCTGTGAATTCGATCTATTGGAAAACGTTTTCCAATAGCGACAACAGCAACTAGTAACTTTCGTTACAAAAGATATGCTTTTCAAAAAAACGACGAAAAAGTAAATCAAATTCATTTGTAGTGTTCGGCAACGAATGTTATTAGTGTAATAGTGATGTGAGGATTTTCTTACACAATTGATAAGAAATAAATCACTGAAGAGGACTCCCACATGAGTCGAAACGTCTGATTAAAAAACACAGTTTTTTTATTACTGGACCCTGAAACCCATACAAAGAAACACCAACTCATATACAGTGAATAATCTATTTCATATATGCATATATATATGTATTTACTTTCACTGTTTTTCAAACCAATACAGTAACAATAAATACGAAGTTGGATATATATTATAAAGAAGCTTCGGGCTTTTACATGAAAATTAACGGTATTTTACATATTTTTAACAGAAACCTATAAACTATTAGTGCTTTTCCCTCTACATAACGTTGAAAAGATCAGCGCGATTTTAGTGCACATCCATATAGTGCGTATTACAATACATCATAACTTTAGTTGATATCACAATGTAAGATTTAATTACAAGATTAATTCCAAAGTGTTACATGAAAATTAGAAATGTACGGTTAAAGAAATTCGCTATAATTTCTTTGCTCTGCTTCACGGATCTTCAAGTAGTATCGCCGTAACGTTCCAGCAAAGAAAACTGTCCCAGAAAAAAGTTCATAATGAAGGTTCATGATTTCCAAATGAGGTAATTTTTCATCCATTTGCAACAAACAAGGGATACTTCAAGTACTGTAAAATCACACAATTAAATGAGTATTTTTTTTATTTCACTAAGAAATTACATAAGATGGTTTGTTAGACATTATTTTTCTAAAAATATTTCTCAAAAATCAGTATTTATTCAATAAAATTTTAACTTTTGAACATATATTTTTTATTGATTGTATTTTTTCAGTATTTTTAAAATTGTAAAATTCTAATAGTCAGCTGCAAGAAATCTTGTAACTTTTATTAAAAACACTAGTCTGTAAAGTTTTAAATAGCATGAATGTTGTTACTATAACTTAAGATCAAACCCAACAGTCAGCAAAAGCTAGTTTAGAGGCCAGGTAGTTGTATCCATGAGTACAAGAGAGGTTAGTTGCACAATTTGTCATAGGGATTAAAACAAAATCGAGAGATAAGTAGACGACTCTATGGAACGATTGAATATGCTGATTCCAGGAGTTCTTTTTTTTAAATTCCAATAATCTAGAAATGAGGGGAACTCAAATATCAATATTAACGAGCCGGGTTATAAATTGCCAATCAAAATATTGAATAAATTACTTGTGATCGTTTGACAACTAACTACGTCACCTTTCAGAGAGACGTCTTTTATGGGGACACCATGAGCCCTCTCCTCTTTTGTCTCACACTGTTACCACTATCTCTCGCTTTTCGCCATTCTCAAGGGTACTTCTGCGTCAAACCCGGATATCAAAAGTATAAGGAATATTCTGTTAAGCTAGTCGTCCTGATCATCGGTGCTCTTGGAGGAACCAAACTTTCACTGGTTAATAGCCTGAAAAGCATCCCTGGGTGGCAACGAAATGCTAAGACACTTGCGGGGAAAATACAAAAGGCGGTCGTCCTTGGGTCGCTCCTTGTCCTCAGGCTGCACGAGACATTTGCTGGATCGTCGTATCGAGTCCATCGCAGACTCTGAAAACCTAAATCGTGCGGTTGTCCTCAGTACAAACGTTTAAAAAAAGTGGTCTCAAAAATTTTCAAAATGTGCTCACTTTTTGAATTTTCATCCAAAATAGCTGGTTAACGAACTCGTTCTTTCCTTGTAGGCCATAAAAAAGTGTGCCGAAGCACAATCCAATCTGATCAATATTTCGAAAGTTATAGTGCCTACACGATACTACAGACAGACAGACGGCCGGACAGACAGACATACAGACAGACACCTTCGTGAAAATCGTTTTTTCTGACTCAGGAGGTCTCAAAACGTGGAGATTTGATGAAAACCGATAAAGTCCAATTTTACGTAAAACTAATACCTTCTCATTAGAATGAGAATGTAAAAAATTCGATTTTTCGAAAAAACTATACAAAATGAGAAAAAAAATTTGTAGATCTTTTTTAGGTGCACAATTTTGGTTGAATCATCTGTTGTCGTATCTTGCATAGTTTGACAGCAAAATGGAATTTTTTTATTTTTCATTATTTTTTTGTCCGATCAAAATTTGAATTTTTGATTTTTCAAAAAATTCAAAAAGATGTTATGAAAATATTGTAGGGTGTTCAAAAAGCAACGTTTTTTTCCTCTTGACTTTTTTGCATATCGTGCGTTTTTCGTATTAAAATATTCATTTTCGTTTCTTTTTTGAAATTTTGAAAATGCTATAATTCCGGTAATTTTTTTTCATCAGGAAAAGTCATGAGGATATTTTATTCGTCTTTTTGCGTACTACTAACAACCGTACATACAATTTTCAAATCTTCAAAAAAAGTGGTCTCAAAAATTTTCAAAATGTGCTCACTTTTTGAATTTTCATCCAAAATAGCTGGTTAACGAACTCATTCTTTCTTTGTAGGCCATAAAAAAGTGTGCCAAAGCACAATCCAATCTGATCAATCTTTCGAAAGTTATCGTGCCTACACGATACAGACAGACAGGCGGACAGCCAGACGGACAGATGGACAGACAGACATACAGACAGACACCTTTGTAAAAATAGTTTTTTCTGACTCAGGAGGTCTCAAAACGTGAAGATGTGATGAAAACCGACAAAGTCAAATTTTACATAAAACTAATACCTTCTCATTAAAATTAGAATGTAAAAAAAAACTTCATTTACGTTTTTACATTCTCATCCAGAGAAGGTATTAGATTTGTGTAAAAATTTGACCCCCCCCCACACCCCGGTTTTTATCAAATGTCCACGTTTTGAGACCCCCTGAGAATTTTTTTAAATTTGAAAATTATATGTGCGGCTGTTCATAGTACTCGAAAATTCAAACAATTTATTCTCATGCCATTTTTCGATAAAATTAAAATTTTCAGAGTTTCCAGCATTTTCAAAATCCAAAAGAAGAAACGAAAATTAACATTTTTAGCCAAACAAGGCACGGTACGAAAAACAGGGGTGCCGGACACCTGTGCACGGAGCAACTGTGCACGAGCCCATATGTGCACGTCGGTGGTCATTGGGACAACTGTGCACGTTATTGGCCACAGGCACAACTCTACACAGGGCCACCTGTGTACGTCTCAAATTTGGCGTGCACAGATGGGACACTCCCAACTGAGCACGTGCACAGATGGTACCCTTCCAGCTGGGCACGTCTTAATTGATACGAGGACATTTTTCACCCAAAGGTGCAGTTGCACATGTGATAACCTCCCAACTGTGCACGTCTTAATTACTGCAATCAGATTTTCAACTTGAAAATCCACATGCAGACGTGGTACCTTCCCAACTGTGCACGTCCCGATTGATACAATCATTTTTCGTTCAAAAGTCCACGTGCATATATGGCACCCTCCCAACTCTGCAAATCCCAATTATTACGATTAGATTTTTCATCTGAAAGTCCACGTGTACGATGGTAACCTCCCAACCGTGCACGTGTCGATTAATACAATCATCCTTTACTTATAAGTCCACGTGCACAACTGTGCACGTCTCAATAACTGCAATCAGATGTTAAACTTGAAAGTCATCATGCACAGATGGTACTTTCCCAACTGTGCACGTCTCGATTGATACAATCATCTTTCGCATAAAAGTCCACGTGCACATATGGTACCCTCCCAACTGTGCAAATCCCAATTATTACGATTAGATTTTTCATTTGAAAGTCCACGTGCACGATGGTACCCTCCCAACCGTGCACGTCTCGATTAATACAATCATTCCTTACCTACTAGTCCACGTGCACAGATGATACCCTACCAACTGTGTACGTGTCAATTACTGCGACCAGATTTTTAACTTGAAGGTCCGCATGCACACACGAAAAAAAGTACACTGTAAGATGTACAATCTCGAACAGTAAAGCTGAGGTTTAAAGCGTACCCACTGTGAAATGAGCAGTTTTCACAGTATTGAATGCATTGTGAACCAGTAATCTGAAAGTAGACTGGTCGATATACCATTTGTAGCAATACATAAAGCAGCTATTACAGTTTGGCATTGTAGAGTCGAATAGCACTGGTATGCGCTGTTTAAATTACTGCTCCACATTGTAAGATTTCACTTATAAGCTGGCAGACGTTACGTTTTCTCATTGTGAATTAAAAATTGTGAATTATATAGTTTATAACTTGTAAGATATCCTCTTTCATACTGCGATGGGTAGTGGGCTACAATGTAGATAGTGCAGTTTGAAATAGTAATCCGGTATAGCAATATAGGGTCTCACCCCGAACCAATTCCGCAGTGTGAAATTGTAGCATTTCCTTTTACGTACTGCGTCAAGGGCTAACTGAGAGTGTTAGAGGTACAGTGTGAACTGAGGAAAAAAATGTTACTGGGCGAGATTGTAATATCTCCACTTTCAAATAGTGTTATTCGCTGAGCGAGATTTGTCTTATTTTTCACAATATTAAGTTTATTTTTTTAATTAATTATTAATTAATAATTATTTTTCTAACTAAAAACTAAAAGGTGTATTGAGATTATATCAAACTCCATATCTACCTTACTAAGGAAAATCTTACGTAAGTGGCATTGTCGTTTAGGTCGAATTTAACATTTTCAGGTATGAGAAAAAAGACCGTAATCGCGAAGTCACTTACGTACGTTTTTCCTTAGTACGGGAGATATTAATTATTACGGCAGAGACTAATAAATACACTTCTAGTGCTAATCAGGTAATATACAAGGGTCCCAATTATTTTTCTTCAACCACAAAATCTAAAGCAGATTAATACTCCCAAAATAATATTAATTAAAAAAAAGCTAATAATATGATATAATTCCACAATGAATATTTGCATTCTCTTTAAATTCGAATTAGTTAAAAAGAACTGATTGAAAAGCAAATTAGTCAGTGACTGTCACTAACTATTTAACAGTAAGTGATTATTAGTCAAACTTCAGTTCAATTTCAGTTTTAGTTTATATTATTAAACTAAAAATAAAATATATACATTTTTTGTCTAATTTTTTTGTCTACACGGAAAAAAGTAGCTAGTTAGATTTACTTTTATGTATTGTTAACTTGAAGTTTACTTGTTCGCATTGTACAAGAAACAATTCAAATAGTTTTTGATACTGAATGAGATAGTGATCTCAAAATATACAAATCCTAAAGTCAGCATTACTACTTCAAATTGTAAAAAGAAAGATTACTAGAACAAGTAGCTTCAATAACTATTTGAAATAATACACACGGAAAAAATGTATCCGTGAAGAAGTCACGAACTTGTAGCTAGGTCTCGGATACGAGATTGTTTGAGAACGAATGTGTGATTATAATGGGTTATTATACAAAAGCCATTATAAAGGTATGGCAGGAGTCCGATTACAAATCAATTGTAAAACTACGAATATTCTCTACTCGTTGTATTTAATTCTTAGAATTCACGATCAGGTACAAGGGTCATGCACTCTCGCCGACTTATGGTTTTAGAGTTTAACCAGGGACGAGGGAACAAAGAGAACCAGTATGTCATCGAAGCTCACACGATACGCACGTTGTTAAACTTTGATTAATAAATTCACTGATACCACAAGTTTCATACGTCTATCTTCATTTCTGAACGAGAAGTATTCGAAATAAAAATAATTATTCTCGCGAAAGTAAAATTAACGAGAAACACCTAACAGGTGAAAATATGGTCCTTCGAGCCGGATGACTAGTTTTTACTAGTTTTCCCTTTTAAACATTATACGTGCATACGGAAAACATACAATTTAATACGTTGTGTTTGTGTAAACAACCTTACAGACAATAGCGAAAAGTGAACTTGTGTGTATTTGTGCAACGCTGTATTGCCGCAAGACGAGTGTGACATTATACATAATTGTGGCTGTTCAAAATCAACAAAACGAGACGAAGATCTAGCAGGTTCACACGAGAAGTCTGTGAGCGTCAAAATTGAGTCATCACGCCGTACCTTCATGCAGTATTCGAGAGACGAACGACACATCCCTTGTTTGTTGTAAGAACAATACGTTGATGCGGTTTTGGTCCATGCTCTACACGATAATTGGTAAGTGCTTTCTGGAATCACTAAATCACACGCGTTAATTCGATTTATATTGCCTCTACCCAAAATGTCAGACGAAGATAAGATTAAAGCTTTGCAAGCGCGACGCGATGCGATAAAAGGTCAACTAAATTCGTTGAGTGCCTTTTTGACTAAATACAATAAAGAGACTGACGTAATTCAGTTGCAATTGAGATTATAACGATTAAATACAGTTTTCGAAAAATTCGATTCGATTTGCGACGATCTAGACGTGTTGGATGATTCAGACGCGAGCAAGAATGAAAGATTCACGGTGTTAGACACTTATTTCGAAGTAACTAGCAAAGCGCAACAACTAATTTCCGAAACTTTTGCCGAACATAACATTACTACAGTTCAAATAACTCAAGCTGGTGGATCAGGTACTCCGAGCGTGATCCACTCGCGCGATGAAAGACACAGCACGTCGAGCGCGTTGAAGCGAAAAATAAAACTTCCGCAAGCATCGCTTCCCTCCTTTGATGGACAACTGGAAAATTGGCTCTCATTCAGAAACTCCTTTATTGCACTTATTGATAAACACGATGATATCTCGAATGTAGAAAAGCTTCAGTACTTGCAATCAGCTTTACGTGGCGAGGCGTTGCAAAAAATTAAAGTTTTTTCAATCTCTGAAGAAAACTATCCTAAGGCATGGGATCTCTTGAAAAGAGTCTATGAAAATCGCCGCTTACTCATTGGACGTCATTTGTCATTGCTTTTGAATCTGCCAAAACAAGACAAGGACAATCCTAAATGCCTTGAAGTTCTCGCAGACAAGGCGATTTTGAATGTAGAGTCACTTTCTAGCCTAGGCGTCAAGTTATCGACTGAAATTGTCGTTCAAATTTGGCAAGAAAGACTTTTGCCAAATATGCGTTTGGATTGGGAAAAAACATTAAAACGTGACGAGTTTCCAACTCTTGATACGCTGACCGAGTTTATGTATCAACGCGCAGCATTACAATCGTTGCCGAAATCCAAAGCTTTTGCTGCCGACACGCAAAACGACGATGGTCCGCCTGCTAAAATGCGAAAACCCGATAACAAAAACTCTGCACGATCTTTTGCTACGTCGGGTAAAAAATGCATAGTTTGCTCTGAAGAACAACACGCGGTTTATCAATGCAAAAAATTCAGACAAATGTCGGTAAAAACGACAAAAAATGACAGCAAAACCGACGAAAATTCCGAGAAATCGTCATGACTAGAGGCTAAACAGTCAAATACCAGCTTTTGTTTTTCTACTGCTGCACTTACGTTCAACTTAATGACCAGCGCGCTTGTGAGAGTCATCGACAAAGACGGTAATCAAATAAAATGCAAGGCTTTACTCGATACTTGCTCCACGACAAATTTTATAACAGAGAGTTTGACAAAGAGATTGAAAATACCAAAAACGCGTTGCTCATTAACAATCGGCGCAATGAACGATTTAAGCACTACTGCAGATTATTTTGCGAAAGTAACCTTCAAGTCGATCAATTCATCATTTCAAAAGTCGCTGGTATTTTTTGTAGTACCCGTTATAGCGGAGTCAGTACCGAGTGAAAGTTTCTGTAGAGAGAATTTTAATATCCCGAAAAATATAAAGTTAGCTGATCCGGAGTTTTACAACCCATCAAGCGTCGATCTGCTCATTGCCTCTGGTCCAACTTTGTCGATGTTTTGTTCGGGTCAGATCAAGCTTGATGAAAACGAAGATCTGGTATTGCAAAAGACCCGATTGGGTTGGATCATCAGAGGTCATTTAAATTTTAATATCATCAAAAAGAAATCGCATTGCATGTTAACCGACTTGAATTTCGATATTGAAAGGTTTTGGACTGTGGAAGAAATTTGTCATATAAAATCAATAAAATCTAACGAAGAACCACGATGCGAAGAAATTTTCAAAGAACATGTTACTCGAGACGAAGGCGGTAGATACGTTGTAGCTTTGCCTTTCAAAGAAAACTTTGAACTCGGTGAATCACGATCAATAGCACTAAAAAGATTTCTCTCTCAGCAAAGAAAATTCAAAAACAATGAAGGATTTGCAAAACAGTACGAACACGCAATGAATGAGTACATAAACGCTTCTCATATGACTCTGATAGAAAAAGAAAATGAAAACACTAAAGGTTTTTACATTCCGCATCTTCCAGTAATAAAAGAATCAAGTAACACGACTAAGTTTACAATCGTATTTGACGCTTCAGCGAGATCAGCAAACGGTAATTCATTAAATGATTGTTTACTTGCAGGCCCTATTATTCAAGATGATTTATTTACTATTTTATTGCGTTTTCGAAAGTACACGTATGTTTTAATCGGAGATATAGAAAAAATGTTTAGACAATTTTGGGTACGCCTTGAAAACAGAATTTTTCTGAAAACGCTTTGGCTATCGAATGACGAAATATGCGATTGGAGTTTAAACACAGTCACGTTTGGTCTCAAGTCAGCTCCTTATTTGGCTATACGTTGTTTACATCAACTCGCGGACGATGAAAGAGATCGATTTCCGTTAGCGGCCAAAATTCTTAAAAACGATATGTACGTAGATAATATGTTGACTGGTACTAACTCACAAAAAGAAGCACGCGAGATCTGCCGGCAAATGATAGGTATATTGAAAACGGCTTGTTTGAATATGCGTCAATGGGCTTCCAACGATAAGAGTATTCTTGAAGGCATTGCTGAGCAAGACTTGGACGTAAATTTTGATCTAGACAAAGATAACTCTTTGAAAACGCTAGGTATTTTTTGGAAAGCAAAAAACGATATTTTCATTTATGAAATTAGAAATATTAAGGTTGATGAAAAAGTGACAAAACGTAAAATCTTATCCGATATAGCAAAATTTTTTTATCCTCTCGGTCTTCTCGGCCCAATAATATTATTGGCAAAGAAAATTATGCAAGATATCTGGCAATCAAAAACTGATTGGGATGAATCAGTAACCAGTCACATTCATTACACTTGGAACAAATTTTGCTGTCAACTAAATTCTATTGAAAATATCACATTCGATCGTCAAATTATAATTGAAGATTCTCAGAAAATCGAATTGCACGGCTTTTGTGACGCGAGCCAAGTCGGATACGGAGCGTGTATATACTTGAGATCGGTGAATCTTACAGGCGACTGTAGCATTGTGTTACTATGCTCGAAATCACGCGTCGCCCCATTGAAAAAAAGAACTATACCACGTTTAGAATTGTGTGCGATACAGCTGCTTTCTCACTTATATCATCAAGTAACAAACGCGATAAATCTAAATATCGATGAGACTTATCTTTGGTCAGATTTGACGGTAGCTTTGAATTGGATAAGAATGCAACCTAGCTTGTTACAAGTTTTTGTTGCGAATCGCGTTGCTGACGTTCAAGATAAAAGTAACGTTGAAAATTGGAATTACGTTCGTTCCGCTGATAATCCTGCCGATGCGTTATCTCGAGGACAACTACCTCTCGATTATTTGAAAAATACGATGAGGCTGAAAGGCCCTTCCTGGCTGCAATACGATAAGGACTCATGGCCTGAAGCAAACATACCTGTTATAAGAAATTTAACAGAAAGGCGAAAAGCTCAAGTCTTTTTTATGAATGCGCATAAAAAACATATTTTGAGTTTTTTCAATTACTATTCTTCATTCTGGAGACTGATTCGAGCTATCGCTATATGCTTAAGTTGGTGCAAAAAATATCGCAAAAAGGGTCCTATTCAAGAAGACGAATTGAACAAAGCTGAGAATATCGTGATCAAAATTGTACAAGAGCCAGTTTTCAATAACGAAATCAGAAGTTTATCAAATAACGAACCACTGTCAGAGAAAAACAAATTAGCATCTTTGGATCCTTTTCTCGACGAAAACGGCATTATACGAGTCGGTGGCAGAATACGTAAAGCTCTACTCCCCTACTCGATGCGTCATCCAATCGTACTTCCGCGTAATCATCATGTTACTAACTTGATCATTCGACGCTATCACATTTTGAATTATCATACGGGCATACAAAATACGCTATGCGCTATACGTGAAAAGTTTTGGCCAATTAATGGTCGAAGTCAAGTAAAAGCTTTCATACGTAAATGCGTTATTGCTTTCGAGCGAGACCACGCCTGGTTGATTACAAGATGGGTAATTTGCCAAGCATCCGTATACGTGAAGCCCGAGTTTTTAATCACGTCGGAGTCGATTAATGTGGGCCTTTTTACATAAAGGAAAAACGATACAGAAATAAAGCATTTGTAAAATGTTACTGTTCTATTTTCATATGCATGGTGACTAAAGCGATTCATATCGAGATTGTCGAAGATATGACAACTGAAGCGTTCCTTGGAGCTTTAAGACGTTTTGTTGCTAGACGAGGTATACCACAAACGATACATTCTGATAATGGCACGAATTTACAAGGTGCAACAAATTCTTTGAAAGAATTGTACGATCTAATTCAAAGTAAAACATTGAAAGAAAAAATACACGACTTTACAAGCGTCAATAAAATCGAATGGCACTTTATTCCACCAAACGCACCTAATTTCGGTGGCCTGTGGGAAGCTGCAGTAAAGCAGTTCAAGCACCACTTCAAACGCGTCGCGTACGTTAAGCGTTTTACTTTCGTTGAATTTTCGACATTTGCTCATGAGGTAGAGGCAATATTAAATTCCCGGCCACTGACCCCGGTCTCGGACGATCCAAATGACTTTGCTGTCCTTACACCAGGACATTTTCTGATTGGTTATTCCATTGAAAAGCATGCCAGAATGCGATTATAAGAAGGTACCTTCAAATCGTTTGAATGCGTGGGAAAATATTTCCAAAATCAAACAATCATTTTGGTCACGATGGCAAAAAGAGTATTTGACTAGTTTGAATGTTCGTGCTAATAAGAAGGGTAACGATTCAGGGTTGAAAGTAGGTATGATTGTGTTAATCAAGGAGGACAATGTGCCTACTATGGAATGGCATATCGGTAGAATCGCGGAAATTGAAAGAGCAGATGACGGTATTACAAGAACGGTTATCATTAACACAAAAGGTGGCATGAAGAAAAGACCTGCGACAAAAATTGCTGTATTACCCATAGAAAATAATGAATAATGTAACACGAGGTTGTATCTCAATTTCATAGCGTATCGATGTCATTATTTTCTTTAATATATTTTTCCTTTTTTAAATTGTAACTGCATAACGTATGAGCATGGAATGTTGATTGTAATACGTGTGAGTTGATCGCTACACTCTCAACGAGGGGAAGATGTTTGAGAACGAATGTGTGATTATAATGGGTTATTATACAAAAGCTATTATGAAGGTATGGCAGGAGTCCGATTACAAATCAATTGTAAAACTACGAATATTCTCTACTCGTTGTATTTAATTCTTAGAATTCACGATCAGGTACAAGGGTCATGCACTCTCGCCGACTTATGGTTTTAGAGTTTAACCAGGGACGAGAGAACAAAGAGAACCAGTATGTCATCGAAGCTCACACGATACGCACGTTGTTAAACTTTGATTAATAAATTCACTGATACTACAAGTTTCATACGTCTATCTTCATTTCTGAACGATAAGTATTTGAAATAAAAATAATTATTCTCGCGAAAGTAAAATTAACGAGAAACACCTAACAGGTGAAAACAAGATAAAAAAATGAAACATTACATCCTTATTTCTATGAGAAATATATGGATAAATTTTGAAGTTTCTTATGAACAGTTCGAATTTCCTACGAACAGTTCCTGAAAATTTCAGACTGAAATATAAAGAGGAAATATTTTGTTTGTGCGATTTAATTTTATATTAATTTATAAATTTGCAACTCAGAAGATTCGAACCCTCAAAGACTGCTGACTCACCAGTTTCTAAACCTAAACCAGGAGTGCGTAAACACACGCAGCCATCGAGGCCAAACAAAATAGGTATTATAAAACTTCTAGCCACTCATCCGACGAGCTCGAGGCACACATACGAGCGCACACACGCACCGCGCGTTTGGGAGAGTGTGTGTTTGGGCCACGTACAGGCGAACCTACTTTCTAGTTCCCAGATTTGTCGGGCAAGCTCGTGAGTGCTCTGAGAATCTTTTCCCAATCACTCGTAATATTTGTGTAATTATTCACGTAAAAAAAAGTGATGAACCGTTTTAGAATTTTCACATCGACTTCGTCAATCTTTCTCCAAATTGGCAGGTAATTTACGAAAATACATAAATATCCGATTAATTTTTCTCATATCCGAGACATAGCTACTAGTTCGTGACTTTTTTACGGATAAATTTTTTCCGTGCAGTTGAACATGTAAACTGTATGAATAACTAATTTTCATAGTAAGCCAAGAATTGTGAGGTTGACTTTTGCAAGTGAGTTCGATATCCTTTTTCGCATTGCAATAAGCATTGCGCGACATTGTTAGCCTTACTATTTGAAATTGTAAGTAAGTTCAGTGGCACAACTAGAAACGTGTAGGCCCCCTCCGCAAAATGTTTTAGGCGGTCCGTTCGAAATTAAAAAAGAAGGACGACTTATAACTTGCTCATCAGTAAAACAACAGATTTTCGCTTCTCAATCTATGAGACAGACCGCCCACTGACATTTTACAAAATAAAATAAATTGTCGGAAGCTATTGTATAATGTTTTCTCTTTTATCATAATAATATGAGATAATTATTATAAATAACCATAGTGAATAACTCTACTTTATACTTCAATACTGTTTTTTTGTTTTGTACAAAATTTTCAGAATTTAAAAATATTCTGAAGAATTATATATAACAAAATACTTTTTTTAAATTATTTCTACTATCGTATTTTCTGCTTATGATATTTTTAATTTCTTATAACACCAAACATGATTAGGATCGTACTTGATTGAGCCACCGAGGTTCAAATATTATATTTGGAAGAATTTTTTTTTAGTAGAATAATGCATTGTTTTCGACATATCCTTTTTTTGAGACAATAATTAAAAAATAATTGGTAATACAATTTTGGTTCAAATTAATTTCCAATTTTAACGTAGTAATAATTTTTTCATCCTTTTCACATTGATATTTGTAGAAATTACTACCATTTCATGAAAACAAAATATTTTCTCATTTTTCTCAGGTTTTCAACAACAATCAAATCTACCACACTACTGTGATATCGCGGCCTTTAACATTAATTTTTTGGAACCGAATATATTTTAGTACTTGGATGGGTGACCGTTCAGGAAATACTGCGTTGCTGTTGGCCCGTCGTGGGTGTGGTGGGCCCACATTGGTAGTAAATATCCACCTAGAAACACTACCCGAATCGGGTAGTGAGGCAATGAACTTTCGAGTTCAAACTGCTAATCAATTTTTCTTTTTTTTTTTTAAGTTTTCATTCTAATTCAGCATCCCCATATCTGATGAGAAAAATTTTATTTTTACAAAAAATTTTAATTTGAATCACTATTCAACGTTTGTCTCATCTTAAAATAGTGATTTCGATTTTGCATTTGATATATTATTACGATGTTTAAACTATTTTTCATTTATATATCAGTTACGTAAATGAATGTTGCGTTTTAAATAAAGTGAGATGATAATAAAGTCAAATTAAAAATTCCAAAAATTTCATTCGAAAACAGTTTTTCAAGTCTTAATTTTCAATAATACAAAATATGTACTTTTTAAAAATTGTAATTTAATTCATTTTATAATAATACATATAAATTACTAATAATATATTTAGTGTGTGAGTTAATACTTCTAAGCAAAATATTTTTCCCAAGCTCGTCACAAAATATTAGATATCATCAGTAAGAGATTAATTTAAAAACTTTTAAGTGAACATTTATTATCATTTCTTAGCTGGCCACGTTTTTCTCAGAGAAACCGCTTGAACGAGAGTTTGTCAGAAAAATCTCAGCGGTTCCGTAGCTCACTTGACTAACGCGTGCGCTAGATTTAGGTTTTAGGTAGTTCTGTGCGTGCAATTGTGTAAGAGTAATCGTAAATTAAGTGCAGTAATCATATATAAAATAATTTTGTCCTTTTCAAATGGATCAACATTTTACGTCATTTTTGTTGTCGAAAGTTTCGATCTAATCTATTTATAAATCGTGTATAGAAGGCGTGCAATGCATATATACACATACATATATGCATTAAAATTCGAAACTATATTTTTTGCTCCTAGAAGGAACAAGGACTACTGAGCGAAAGTGTAACCTCTACTCTCGCGAGACACGCAGTGTACAATGCGAGCTGTATCTGGCGCTCGCTACAAAGTAGGGATTACAGGGTGACATTGCTAAATTGTCACTCATCCCCATTCGATCTGGATACGGATTTACAATTTCACAGAGTAAATCTTGCACTTTGATGTAGTGAGGTTCACTAATTTCTCCCAAAGTGTAAGAATTACACTGTGGTTGCACGAAAGGCTCCGTTACTGCGCCACAGAGTAATATTTCATCACTTTTCCGAGTATATCTTACAGCGTACTTTTTTCCGGGCAAATGGTATCTTCCCAACTGTGCACGTCTCGATTGATACAATCATTCGTCGCATAAAAGTTCACGTGAAGATATGGTACCCTCCCAACTGTGCAAATCCCAAGAATTATTATGATTAGAAATTTCATTTGAAAGTCCATGTACACGATGGTACCCTTCTAACCGTGCACGTCTCGATTAATGCAATAATCCTTTACCTAGAAGTCCACGCGCACAGATGATACCCTTCCAACTGTGTAGGTCTCAATTACCCTGTATCTACATGGGCGCTCTGTATCCGTTCACTCTCCGCGTTTCTCGGTTGATCGGAGCTCGGAGTGCAGGTGGCCAACCATTTTGGTTACTTTGCGCGGAGATCAAATGTCCCTAGGCGGCCACTGCCGGTTCGCAAGATGGCTGTCGCCGCGCCAGTTTTCAATTGTTTGAAGGGAAAACGTCACGTTTTTGCAAAATAGTGAATTGTGATCATTATAATAACAGAAAATTATATTGCTTGGAAGAATTTCTTTCGTAAAAAAAATTATTTCAAGTGTATTTTTTATGCAAAAGAATTGTTTTAAAAATTCCATTAAATCTACGTCGTTAAAAAATAATTTTAGAAGAGTTGTTCGACTGCAATTTTTTTGACAACTTAACAAATTTTGTTTACTACATTGTAATTGTTTTCATCAATTGTACATCAACATTTTCTACGAAATATACAAAAAAAAAAGTTTGAACCAATATGAAAACCTTTTTTTTCTCATTTACGAAAATTTAATTTATCCAGGCGTGCAAACGTAGATATTTAATTTCTTATTTCTCACACATATATGTATAATATAAACTGAACACTACACTACTAATACATCTATATTTTAAAATTTATTAAATGGAAAAAATTACAAAAACTTGGAGAATCTATTAGAAGGGAATAACAATGAAAATTTGTCGAGATTATTATAATAATTTGAAAAAGTGAAAAACTCGTCAATTTTTCATTTTTGGTGAGATTTATTGAATCGCCATCCTTAACTTTGATTTTTTCGGAACAGAATAATGTTTTTAGATCAAACATTTTATATTCTTATTCAACATCCCATATATCAGTAGAAAGATTTTATTCATGCAAAAATTTAATTATTTGTTTTTTAATCGCTATCTGAAGCAGTTTTGAAAACCCATGAAATTTTAATCTCAAAATTCTTTGTTGACTTTTATGAAATTGGCTAAATTTTCCACATCAAACTTTATGTACCCATAAACTTAATATCTTGAAAGGATGATATTATTTTATTTTCAAACTGAAAATTGAATTTTTTATCGCAAACCGCAGTGAAGCCTGGTTCAATTTTGTATCTGTTTTGCAAAAACGCGACATTTTGCTTTGAAAACTGGCGCGGCGACAGCCATCTTGCGAACCGGCAGTGGCTGCCTATGGACATTTGATCTCCGCGCAAAGTAACCAAAACGGTTGGCCACCTGCACTCCGAGCTCCGATCAACCGAGAAACACGGAGAGTGAACGGATACAGAGCGCCCATGTAGATACAGGGTTACTGCGATCAGATTTTAAAACTTGAAAATCCACGTGCACAGATGGTAACTTCCGAACTGTGCACGTCTTGATTGATAAAATCCTTTTTCACCTAAAAGTATACGTGCACAAATGGTAACTTCCAAACTGTGCAAGTCTCAATTACTGCAATAAAATTTTCAACTTAAAATCCCACATGCACAGATGTTACGTTCGTAACTGTGCACATTTCGATTTATACAATCATTTTTCACTTAAAACTCCACGCGCACAGATGTTACGCTCCCAGCTGTGCACGTCTTGATTAATGCAATCACTCTTTACCTATAAGTCCACGTGCACAGGAGGTACCCTCCTAACTATTATGAAGGATCAAGACAATGACTAATTTCAGTAAGAACACTCACTTTATTTACACTCTTTTCACTTCACTTTACAATATCACCTTTTCATCTCCGCGTCTCGAGAGCAAGTCCTCTCTCCTTTTCCCTCGCTTTTCTCCCCACTCGGATCCTGACTCCTGACGGTCTTTCTTCCAGCGCGCGAGCGCCCTCGCGCTCTGGCGGGAAATACAAACGAGCTGATATTCTAATCACACACATACTCTTACAGCTCGGCCTTTCCTGACCATTCGTTCGTCCTCGAACGGCGCTTACAACTTGGAATCTAATTAAATACAACATTTTTGTCGAAGTATTAAGTGTCAAACTTTATAAACGAGAGAGAAAAGAGAGGAGATGTATTTACATTTCGGTCAGCCTCGACCCTTTTCTCCAGAGTCGCATATTCTCCGCCTGCCACATTCCTTCATACTTCTTTTGTGTCATCTGACAACCCGGAATGTCCGCGACTATATATCTATCATTTCTCAAAACTTTCGTCACTTGATGCGGACCTTTAAAACGTGGTTTTAGCTTATGTGATATTCCCGTGGTACAATCAAAATTCTTAAGCACAACAAAATCACCAATTTCGTACTTTTGAGCTTCTTTGCGCTTTTTGTCCGCTTGTCTTTTGACACTTAGCTGATTTTTTAAAATGTTTTGGCTAGCTTTAGAGCGCAGTTCTTCGAGACAACGATTTTCTTTGTTTACACTTTCAGTTACAAATTCAGCAATGTGATCGTGCACTTTCCCCTTTTGAGCTATTCCGAATAAAAGAATACTTGGAGTTTCTCCTGTAGTTTTGTGCACCGAGTTATTTAGAGCAAATTCAACGTCTTGCACGACCTTGACCCAAAATTTCCCGATCTCAGTATCCGACAATTTTCCTAGCATTGGCGCGAGGGTCTTGTTCACCCTTTCTACCTGACCGTTAGCTTGCGGTGATCCTGTCGCGATTCCTACGTGTTTGATATCATATTCATCAATGAAATTCGCAAATTCACTTGAATCAAAACACGAGCCTCTATCTGACATAATCGTCCCGGGTTTACTGTAATATGTAAAATAGCTTTTAAAATGATCTACCGCTTCCTTAGTCGTTGTTGATTTCGTTGGGATCAGTTTTGTGAATTTGCTAAACCCATCAACTATGACCAAAAGATGCTTTTTGGTCGCTACCCGAACGTCCGGAATGGAAGTGTGATCCACGTGTATTACCGAAAAAGGTTTATTCCCTTTGTCAATGCTTTGAACTAAACCTTCTTTTTTTCCCACTGATGGATTATATATGATGCATTTGTAACAATTCTTTACATGATCGGCTACTTTCTTTCTTAGTTGTGGAAACCAGTATGTTTTTTTCAAGATCTCTACTACCTTTTCGACCCCCATATGACCGAGTTCATCGTGGTACTTGAATAAAACGTTTTTCTCCATTTCCAGAGGAACATAAAACAACAATTTCTCGTCTACCTTGCGATAAATTACGTCATTTCTCATTTCAAATAATTTGCTTTCTGCCTTCTCTAATTCTAACTTTATTTTTTGAATGTTTTCATCAAGATTCTGAGCAATTTTTAAATTTTTTTCGAATAAATTGTCTTCAATTATCGCCACGAAATCACAACGACTCAACCCGTCAACATGTGTCATCCGCGTTCCGGCGCGATGCTACGAGGTAAAATCGTAACTCTGCAGCTCTAAAACCCAACGCGAAATTCGAGGATTTATTTCATGCTTTTTTAAGGCTAACGCTAGTGAGTTACAATCTGCTACGATTTTAAAAGCAATCCCGCACAAGTATATACGGAACTGTCTCAATGCATAAATGACAGCAAGCATTTCCAATTCGAAACTGTGAAGGCGGCTTTCCGCATCAGAGGTTCTTTTGGAAAAATATCGCACAGGATGAAATTTTCGATCCTTGCCCCGTTGCATGAGTACGGCTCCAAATCCCAGAGAACTTGCATCACAGTGGAGTTCCGTCTCCGCATGGGGATCATAAATGGCTAGGACTGGAGCATTGATCAACTCGTTTTTTAACCGATTGAATGATTCTAATTGCTCATCCGCAAATCTAAATTCCGCATTTTTTCTTAATAAATCGTATAACGGTTTAGCAATGACCAAAAAATTCTCGATAAATTTGCGGAAGTAAGATACTCGACCCAAAAAACTCTGAATTCCTTTCACATTTCTTGGCACAGGAAAATCTCGCACGGCCTCGATACCCCGATGGGTTGGTGAGATGCCCTGCTCGGATACTTTGTATCCCAAAAAGTCAATTTCCGAACACAAAAAGTAACACTTTGAAATCTGCAACTCAAGCTTGTTTTCGTATACGACTTTGAATAACTTCTTTAGGATAATTAAATTATGTTCGATTGAGTTGGTGGCGATGAAAATGTCATCCATAAAAACCAATACGTCACCTGATTCTATCAACTCTTTCAATGCGATATTTACAAATTTTTGAAAGTGTCTGGGTGCCACTTTCAAACCAAAAGGCATCTTTAAAAACTCAAACTGACCGAATGGCGTGACGAACGAAGTGAATTTTATAGATTCCTGAGCCATGTCCACGTGATAGAATCCATCCTTTAGATCCAGTGAACTAAAGCATTTTTTACCCTTCAAAACATCAATGTGACCGTCAATGAGAGGCATAGGAAAATTGTCGGATTCGAGATTTTTATTCAAAACACGATAGTCAATGCACATGCGCGTCTTACCATTTTTTTTCTTAGCAAGTACTACCGGAGACGAATATTCGGAATCACTCGGCCTAATTATTCTCCGATCTAGTAAATCATCTGTGATTTCCTTCAAATCCTTTTTTTTTCGCATAAGACAAGCGTCGAGGAGCAAATTGAAAAGTACTGTTGTTTTTCAGTCTCAGATGCAATTCAGCTTTAGTTTTAGGCGTATCCGGTTTTTTTTTGATTGGCAATATATTTTATCAAAACTGTCTCGCAGCTGTTTCGCGTGTTCAAATGGAATTTCCGGATTAACGTTCAACTTGTCAGCAACACGCGACTCCTCCACTTCAATATGCATAATATCTCCGACGTGCCTACTGCCCGCTTCTCCCAAACTGTCATTAACTGATACAATTCCCAATCCAAAAGACCGAAACGCATCCCTTCCCAAAATTACAGGTACTTTCATTGTCTCGTTGATTACAACTACTAAATCGACTTCACGAGATTCACCACCTAGCTCGCACACAACTTTTGTTTTTCCCAATACTTGCAATTTGGAATCATTGACACCGTGATACCGAGTTACCGAATCATCAACTGGCAGAATTAAATCTGGGCTCAAACACTTACTTTTTATCAAACTGACTGGACTACCGCTATCTAACAGCGCCATCAAGGAAATGCTAAATGATTCGTCGTCCTTCGGAAAGTTCAAGGTCACCCCAGGATAAAACTGATCGTCTGTCGTCACTCCCTCGTCAATATTCGAAATTTCCCCAGAAATCGGGTTTCCCTTTCTTACTTCCGGACATCTGTCAATTGTATGTTCTATCGAAGAGCAACGAAAACAAGAACCTTTCAGGCGCTTCTCTTTTGTGCATTCCCTTGACAGGTGTCCATATACCCGGCAATTGTAACAACGAACTTTATTTTTTTCTGAAGCATTCGATACATATTTGCCCTCATTTTTATTCTAATTCTCAGATTTACCCGTCGTTTTTTTTCCGTAACATCTTTCGATATATTCGAGTTCCTATTGAATGTACTCTGTTTTTTGTTCAACGAAATCTTCTCAAAAGCCGATAACAAGCTATCTTTCGAATCAAACCGTTGCATTCTCGCTTGATCACGCAAATTTTGGTCTGGTATCCCGTCAATCAAATAGTCTACTAACTCCGATTCGTCAATTTTCGCACGATTGGCTAAGATCACTTTATCGTACACATATTCGCTAAAAAGCTCTTTCTTTGCCCATACTCGATTTTCAAATTGTTTACGCAACTGAATTCTACTGATATGAGGATAAAACATTCGCTTAATCTCCAACAATAAATTATCAATTGACAAGTTCAAGTGATCCGGTTTTGAATGAAGCCATGTGAGCGCTTTTCCCTTTAATTTTCCGCTAACAATTATTCGCGCCACATCATCATTCAACCCGTAAGCATTTCGAATCATTCGCAATTGCTGTTCCCAGCTGTCAAAATTCGCGCTATTACCATCGAAAGTACCCAAAAGCTCACCTATTGCGTTGATTGTCACTCTTGGTGTTACCTCCATATTGTGAACCGCTGCTGTCGATGCTCCACCTACTGATGTCGGCCCTCCAGACGCCAGGTTGAGCGCCGCCGATTGTGGCTGCGCACTTGCACCTTGTACTGGCGCTGCCAATGTTCCTCTAGTCTGCTGCGTCTCGTTCAAATTTTGTGGCATGGATGGCGGCGGGTTTTGCCTCTGCTGTGGCAACTGCAGCGCTAACGCTGTCAAAGTCTCCTGGATTGCCCGAATTTGCTGCCATAATGCTTCGTTGCCATCTCGCCGGCCACCATCCAGCGAACCTGTTGTTTCGCCATTTTCACTTTGACGCGTTTCGCGCTCCTGCATGTAGTTTCCGTCTGGATCCAACTCCTCTAGACGCAGAATCAACTCTGCCTTATTCCCCGACGTCACAGCTCCCATCGAGCTCAAGATCTTTTTCAAATCCGCCACGCTCAAACTCGCGGCCATCTTGTAGCTGCATACACCGTTGCAATCTCTCGATAGAGACTCGCCCTAAATCGAGCAATTTTCAATAGAATCACAAACCGCACACCCGTATGATGTCATCTCCGTGATTTTTCCAATATTATGACGAGCTGGTATCCTTCACTTCCCGAAAGTCCCTCTCGTAGTCGCGCTCACAAAGATGGCGAACTACCCGATCGAATGAAAAAACTGCAAACTTTACGATACCGAAACGCGCACAAAGCTTCGCGTCCCGGAATGTTCAATAAAAACTGCAAAGTTTACGATACCGAAACACGCACAAAGCTTCGCGTCCCGGAATGTTCAATACATCGAACTCAATTTGCTCTCGAGGTAGCACGCGTCCCAAACGAACGTTCTAGCTCGTAATCAATTTTTGTCGGCTAATGCAATCCCGAACACACGTTGGCCATTCCAAAACCAATTATTCGTTGACGAATTTTCAAAAATCGAAACTTCACTTGTCAGGTTAGCACGTTTTATCCCACTTCTGAACTGTGAGGAATCAAGGCAATGACTAATTTCAGTAAGAACACTCACTTTATTTACACTCTTTTCACCTCACTTTAAAATATCACCTTTTCATCTCCGCGTCTCGAGAGCAAGTCCTCTCTCCTTTTCCCTCGCTTTTCTCCCCACTCGTATCCTGACTCCTGACGGTCTTTCTTCCAGCGCGCGAGCGCCCTCGCGCTCTGGCGGGAATTACAAACGAGCTGACATTCTAATCACACGCATACTCTTACACTATGTACGCCTCAGTTACTGCGATCATATTTTCAACTTAAAAGTCCACGTTCTAAAAGAAGTAATCTTTTTTTTTACCAAACATGGATTTTGACCCAGTTCTAAATCGAAGTGGATATGAGTCAAACGAACAATCTTCTACAGAAACATAAGTTAGTTTAAAGAAATCAGTTTAAGCCATTTCCCAAATTTGTCACTTACGCCATTAATTTTAAAAAAATTTCCTAACTATTTTCGGATGCAATTCATCTCGAAAGTAGTTTTTCTTAAAGAACAACTATCCCCGAGGTGATTTACAAAGTTAATTTTTCAAAGAATTTTTTGTGGCTAAAAATTGTGTCATTTAGAAAAAGTCTGTCTTCTCAAGAATATGTTTTTCAAATACTTTTAATCTTCCACTTCAACGATTTTGCAAGAAAAATGGTATCGGAATATTTTTCATAACAATGCAAATTCATTGAACCATAGGCTTCTCCGAAAACACGCCACCCTTAAGTAACAAATTTTTTTCTCGTACGCTGTTAGTCTCAAAGCGTGTGAGTAGGGGTAATTTTTTAGGTTTCTCATTCAAAAAAATTGAGTCCCATGAACTTTTTACTCACCTCTTAACTGGAAGCAACAATTCAAGCAAACATGTTACAAATATTTCAATTTTCATTTTATTATTTTGTTTTAATTTATGTCGAAATTTTCGGCCAAGTGAAACTTCGATGTTGACATCAGAAGGACTACAGAAAAGAAAAAAAGACTACAGAAGGCGTAACATAGGCAAAGAGCTGATTTCACCCTCGGAGACAGAGGGTGAGGTTCAAAACAGTTTGCACTGATTAGAAAGTAGCGCAATGTGATTCATGCCTTCTGTCCCATTTTTACCGCAAATTCTAGGCGACCTTTTAGCGAGCTGGAGTTGTTAATTTTGTCCTACGCTGATTAACCAACATTTGAGTCAACATGACTCAGCTTAATCCTTTTCATGAACTATTAGATAGAAAGAGAGAGGGAGTGTGTGTGTCCCTTTTGTTGCACAAAATGCTGACATTATTTATTCTAACTGTTTTACTGTAATTGTTAAAATTAATTGACATACCATTAATAATGGCATTTATTAAATTAATAATTACTTTATGTCAACTATGATCTGTTCGAAAGCATTTTAGAAGATAATTCTTCCTATCTTCATTTAAAATCGGATTCCTTATTGTATAGGATTTTAATTTTCAACTGGAAATATCGTTTTAGAAATCTGAACTGAGATTATCTCAATCCGAATAAATTGTAGTTCATAATGTTGGATTTAAGCCGAATTGATGAATTGAATTTATTTCAAATCTGGCAGGCAGCCCATGCTAGTAGTAAGGGGCAACTATGGACCGCCGGTCAGCCTACCCCCACTCCTCGGCTGTCTGGGTCTTATCTCTTATCTCTTATCTAGACGCATGTGTTTGTTTTAAAGACTATTAATATGAGATGAGAAGAGGTGGAAGCGAGAATTTCTAGGAAATGTATGTTGATATAACGATTGATGCATTTTTAAAGGTCTGTATGACCCAATATTCTAAAGCTGGATTTATGGCTTCGCAGTTTTAAGCTTATGTTGAAATGAATAATGAAGTGATATGATTTTAATTTAATGACTTTAATTAAGAATTAAAAAAGACAAAGAATATGACGCTATTTGAGAAATGAGATACGAGTTAATTAAAGTTTAAATGCAATCTTCAAAATGAAAAGAGGTGTATTAATTTAATACGGTATGGGTTGTAAATAAGTGGAACACATGCACAAACCTATGAAGTATGAAATTGTCTCTATTGAGAAATGCTTCAAATTTGCATGTAAATTTAAAATATTTAAATATTATTGTTCATAGTTTCGAGGGAAAAAAAACGTTGAAATCTTCCCCGCGACAAAAAGCTTATCCAATTATAATATTTATATACATATGCATACAAATATACAATTTTATAAATATTTAAAATAAATTAGGGTAAAGGGAAGCATAATATGCAGGTGAAGGTGAGTGAAGGGATGATGTGAAGGAGGAGGTGGCTCTTGGATGGGTACGGACGTGGGCCTTGTCTCGCTATAGACGCTCGTGTATGTTTAAAGTCTCGGAATGGAAGATAACGAATAGATAGATAATAGATGGAATTTCCGGGAAGTCTATACTTGTGCAGGGTTGATGATCTTTCGGAAAGACTACACTGAGAAAAATGGATTATAAACGTTAATAAAAAATATTTTACCGGATATAATCTTGGACTATTAACTATGGGACAGTGATCCAGATTATTAGAACTACAATCTATAGATATTAAGAAATAGATATTACAGGATAATATCTTGGATTATTAAACTTTATAAGCTGAGATAATAAAATCTATAATGCAAGATTTTAAAATCTAATATCCATATTAGAATCCTGGTCCATTAGATAACCTCAAATATATATAATAATTTTTGCAAACCTATTTATAAACGTTATAAACCTATACAAAATTTTGATAGACGAGCTCGGAAGTAGAACTGGAAACAAATTTCAATTTTTTAAACACACAATAAGAAGGAAAGTGGCTATCATGAGACTACAAAAACGAAAGTAAAGGAGGCTAAGTTTCTGCACTTGTACAAGTGGCAGGGATGTGTAATGAAAAGAAATATAAACTTACCCATTTTTAAAATCTACATCACGTGTGATTTAGCACTAATAATAATTTTGTATCTTAATTATTATTTATTTCAATGCGAACGGATGCATATGACACGCGTCACGATGCGACGTACCATCTGAGACTATACACAGACGCCTGGATATTTTAAAATCTGAGATGTTACAATTTAATGCCTGAAGATTATAAGAATTTAACATCTAGAGATTATATTTGGTAACATCTTCATATATTGGAAAATTTTTATAGATTATACGCGCTAATATACGTTTCTATACGGTGTATTATTCTTTAATTCTATTATCCAGTTCGTATAATCCATTTTTCTCAGTGTACATGGCGCAATATTTTAAAGCTGTACTTATGGCTTCTTAAACTCTAGGCTACTGCTGAAAGGAATAATTAAATTTCTATGATTCTACTTTAATGACTTCTAATTAAGAAATGAATTGCAAAGTCAAATAATAAAACTTATTTTCTAAATAAAGAGGAAGATAAATAGCTTACATCTAAATGATAGATATACTTAAAATAAGCGATTATTATCATCATTATGATGACGATTATTATCATTATTATTACAATAAACTATTATATGATGACTGTTACATGATATGGTAAGTATTAAAATTGTTAACTATAATATAGTCCTTTAATTGGTCCAAGTGCATATATTGCTAAACATATATTTTGCCCATACATTGAAAATTATGTAACTATTGACTGCTGGGCCAGTGATTTCTAGAATACAAATAAAAATAAAAACAGACGAATTTCAGTCTCAAGTTTTGAGCATCTAGTCAAGATTTTGTGTAGACTTGAACTTTGAATAGTTGAATCGCTTTCGATTAATCAGTATATTTGTATATCTTATGACCGAATAATATTTCATAATTGGATTTAAAAAAAAAAATGTTACGAATTGATGTTCTATATCAAACGTAGGAGTTGATTGGGTAAAATTCTTTAATAATTGAATTTTTGAAATTCTAAATAACTCTACGTTTTAAATGTTAGCATAAATACATTATGGAATCATTTTTCCAGGCCAAAATGTTATTTTTCTCAACAATATATACAATAGTCCTTTAGCATTACTTTCTCTTTAGAACAAAGAAGCAATTTTTACGAACTTTTAGCATAAATATGAGCTCTCATGATCGTTTTTCACTACTTGGCTTTCTATGCACCGATTAATTTTTACTCAATTACTCAAATGTAATAAGTGAGGTCTGATGGTGAGACAAGACTAGACTCGAAAGGTAACACTAATTTTTATCCAATATTGTATTCAATAAAACTTTTCAGTGGTCTGGAAGTCGTTGGTGTATATGTTTTGATTTTCCGCATTCGTTGGTTTCTTTCATACGTAAAACCGAAAAGACCCAACCATCTTACATACTCCTTTTATAATTATAGGTAAGAATTTCATCTGTTCTTTAGTTAAAAGTAAATTATATTGTGTTTCCAATTAGTAATATCGCTAGAACTAAATTACATTTTCATGTACCTTCGTTTGTTTAAAATTCGAAATTATACACTTTTCTTCAAAAACTTTCAAGGATCCGAATGCTGAAACATAGTTCGAGTAACTAGAGATAAATGTGAATACACATAAAAAATCTTTAGAACATATCGCAAAAGTTCAAAAGTGTTCGAGGGGTATTTAGGAAACTGTTGTTTCGCTTAGTTTAATTTGATATTAAAAAAAAAAAATTTTATCCTGTCGTTTCGTGATTTAAACAAATATATTATTAACAAAGAAAAAGTTTCTGAACAGCTTTCAGCATCAATAATAAGAAAGTTAGTGAAAGGTAATGAAAATGAAAACTTCTGACAATAGGTAATATCTCGTATAATAAGAAATATATGAAATTTTACATAATACACAATGAAAATAATATAAAATGTTGGTGTGCAAAGCAAAACAAAAAAATCTGCGCGCTTCGCGGGCACATTCTCATCGCGCGCTTTGCGCGCGGCTCGCTTCGCTCGCAAGTTTGAGCGCGCCTAGGGCGCGCGACTGTTGGATCTCGCGCTTCGCGCTCGATTATGTACTCACCTCGCGCTACGCGCTCGGGCGTATTTACATCGCGCTTTACGCTCGGCTCCTCTAGATTTTTGAACTTCGTGTTCGACTTCGATGAAAAGAAAAAGTTTGTTTGCAAATATTATAAAATTATCAAAACCTCTACATATTAAGTGATTGTTAAATTTGTTTTTATTTTAGACTGAAAAGGAACTTTATTTACTCAAGGTTCTATCGACCTTAAGGAACACATTCTCATCCAGACACTCGCGCTTCGCGCTTGATATTTCATTTGAAAATCATTTGAACCGTATGATAGAAACAAAAAAGTTTGAGCGCACTTACGGCGTGCGCTTTGGTAAATACACTGAGCGCGCACTTTGTGCTTCGTGTTATATGTTCTTCATATACGTATACCATTAAGCCATTTCCCTTTTCGGGGTAGGCGTGACACTACCCGATTCGGGTAGTGTTTCTAGGTTGATAACTTGTAGTAAATAACTACAAGTGTGGGCTCACCACACCCACGATGTGCCAACAGCACTCAGTTTTCTCGAATGGTCACCCATCCAAGTGCTAACCGCGCCCAACGCTGCTTAACTTCAGTGATCTGACGAGAACTGGTTTTTTCAGCGTGGTATGGCTGTTGGCCAAAATTACAAATTACTAAATTTGTATTTGATTTTAAATGAAAAGTAATGATATAATTCAGGCGACAAATTTTATTAGTTAACATTTTATTTTAGCTTGTGCCGTTTAACAAAAAAGTTAATTTTTTCATTTTGAATATATTCTTACCACAAAAATTGATTACGGGTTTGTAAGTCTTTTTTGAATGCACAATTTTTGTTCATTTATATGTTTTCGTACCTTGCATTGTTTTTTTAAAAATTTGATTTTTTTTACTGTCAATGTTATTTTCACGAATAAAACAAAAACCACGCATCCTATCGAAACATGAGTCACAATAAATTTGTACCTCTTCCTTGGATGAACAAATTTTGTTTCGGTCATTTTTTCGTAGCTGGTAATATTCGTCTGAAAATTTGATTTTTCTATTTTCAATGCTGTTTTTTACGAATAAAACAAAAACTACGCGTCATATCAAAAAGTGAATGATAAGAAATTTGTAGATCTTTTTTAGGTGCACAATTTTGGTGAGATGATCTTTTCTGGTATCTTGCATAGTTTTACAGCAAAATGGCTTTTTTGATTTTTCATTAATTTTTTGTGCGATCAAAATTTGAATTTTTTATTTTTCGAAAAATTCAAAAAGTTGTCATGAAAATATTATAGGTTGTTCAGGAATCAACGTTTTTCTCCTCTTGACTTTTTTTCATATCGTGCGTTTTTCGGCTTAAAATGTTCATTTTCGTTTGTTTTTTGGAATTTTGAAAATGCTATAACTCCAGTAATTTTTTTTTTATCACGAAAAGTCATAAGAATATTTTGTTCGTCATTTTGCGTACTACTAATAACCGTACATAGAATTTTCAAATCTTCCAAAAAAGTGGTCTCAAAAATTTTCAAAATGTGCTCACTTTTTGGATTTTCATCCAAAATAGCTGGTTAACGAACTCGTTCTCTATTTTTCGGCCATAAAAAAGTGTGCCAAAGCTCAATCAAATCTGATCATTTTTTCGAAAGTTATCGTGGCTACAGATAGACAGACAGACAGACACCTTCGTAAAAATCGTTTTTTCTGACTCAGGAGGTCTCAAAACGTGGAGATTTGATGAAAACCGACTATGTCAAATTTTACATAAAACCAATACCTTCTCATTAGAATGAGAATGTAAAAAGACTCTCTTTTAATTACGTCTTAATTTTAGAAGCAAAACAATGAAAGAACGTGGCTACATGTACCAAAATTTTGGTACGAATAGCTTCGAACAATTTCGTGGACGTCACAATCTGACACAAAAATGTTACATAGCATATATGGAGAAAGAAAGAATATGTTTGTCAATAATTTATGGTAATGCAATGCTTGGAAGAATATGTTTCTCTTAAATTGTACTGCGCGTATAATATTGTTGTATCTAGTTCTGGTAACCTATGTATAGTGGGTTCCATATTAGTATATATTGATGTTATATTCTACCCCAACTGTAAACATTTCTTCCAGTTTCCACCAAGGATCTCAAAATTGTTCATCGAATCATGGATTTTGTACACACTTCAACTAAATCTATATATATGTATATATGTATTTACACTATATATCTCTTTCACTGATCATCTGACTTTGGCTAATGTCTTCTTGAATAAAAGTGAAATAAAAAGATTAATTTCTCCAGTGTAATAGTGATGAACTCGAAATCTCGAGTCATATTTAACCTGAGATGGACAGTTATCCGAGCATCAGCATAAGAGTTTTTCGTCGAAATCTAGGAAATTTTTAAGAAAAAGAGAAAGTTTCACCTACTACGTTTAATTTTCAAAAGTCAAGCTCGAATATCTTCCAGTAACAAAATGAAAGTTTTTTAATTATTGTTTCGATATCTGAATCCAAGTAAAATTTTCTTCTGAATTAGATACATTTTCAGAAATAAAACTATTACAATGAAATAGAAGTCTGGAAATGTTTACACCTAAAAATCAAGCTGCAAATTATCAGTACATAAGCCTGACCACGTTTAGCGAATTGTTTAAACCTTAGGATGGAAAGTACACGAATTTTCTACGGTATAAAGTTCTTTATCATTTTGTTTTGTTTTTTATAAATAAGGCCCAAGACTTATAACATTTTTCCTATCAAGAGCTAACAAAAAAGTTATTTTTCTAATACTTTTATTAAAAACAAAATGTAGATGTAAAATAATAATAATAATATCCTTCAAGTTCAGAAAAGAATGAAACTTTTTCATGCATCAGAATTGCAGTGAGCTTTTCTTCAAATTTTTTCTCATTTTCATTAATACAGACAAACTCCCAATTTTACAATTTTTTGGTATCAAAACAAAGTGAGACTTTCTTCTAAAGTGTCTTATTTTCCAAGAAAAAATTAAATATCATCCTATTTCATTTTCAAAAGAGAACGAGAGTTTTGCCTTTTCATCTCGTTTTCGAAACCCGTTGAATGTTTTTCCGAAATTCGCTCAATTTTTAAAACAAAAATGAAATTATCTGCATCCACCATTATTTTTCTTGAAGAAAAATTTGGTCAGTTTTTTATTTTGTTTTTAGAAACAAATATAACGAAAAGCAAGTAGAGGGAAGATGTCCAATACAGATGATCTGCGTGTCCAGAGAATCTAAAGGGGTATCTAATGAATTATGCAATGAAATGTGTCATAATCACTAAATATCTATGACTACTCTGTCATATATAGACATCATGTAGAAAAGTTATATTCGCCTGCTTTTTCTATTCAAGTTTCATTCAAAATGAAATGTATTTTATATATTTTACACTGATTCTCCATCCCACTTTCAACTGATATTTGAGAAAAACAGGACCATGAAAAATGTTTTCACTCATATACTTAGGTTCAGAAGACATTATTCTCGTGCTGTTTGCGGAAAAAAGTTGTTCTACCTAGATTGTAAAATATAAACCCAGATTTGATAGAAGATGTACAGTGGCTCACAAAGAATGAATTACACTCATTAAAGAAAAAATATCAAGATTAATGTTGTCAAAATGCATAAGAGAATTTTCTGTTCTGACATTTTGACGGTTGGTAGATTGGCAAGTATGTATCGTCTGTACTTCACGTAGATAATACCTGAACATTTTATAGAGTTGTTAACACTGGCAATCATTATGCTGATACAGAAGCAACAGTAGATGAGTAAGGCCGGTTCTAATGCAAGATTCCTACCTTACCGACATCGAGAAGATTCTAGCTGTAGTGGTTCGTGTCCGTGCTAAATTTTTCTTGAAAGTGGTTCATGTCCGTGCTAAGCTTCTAGAAGATTCTGATGACGTCATCATGCATTCCTACCTTACCGACATTGATACAATAGGGGTACTGGACCTACTTTACCGGCATCGAGAACATTCAACATTCCTTGATGATGACGTTACAGTAATATTGCGCAATTATGCCAGCTAAATTCATGTAACAACAGGTTCAAGGTTATTTCTTATCTGAAGAATGTCGCGTAAATACTTTCAAGGTTATATTTTGCATTGTCCTGGCAATTTCTACTGCGTAATATAGTTATTGCAAGAAAAACAAGGATGATTTATTGCTTCCTTAGAGATAACATATTTATTTAATGCGCAAAAAGGTGCAGGTGTATAGATGAAATTTGATACCGAGGGCTATGCATGACATCCTGTTTTGTCTATAAATTTGATTTATTGCTTCCTTATAGATAACATATTCAACTGAAAAATTCCTGCCTTTATTTAGTGTGCAAATAATTTGTGAGAAACATTCTTCTGCAGTCTGGAACCTTCTATAACCCAAAGAGGTAGATATATTACTATTAGAGAACATTCTTCATGACTGTATCAAATTATACTGCGCAATTTCTGAAAAGCATTTTTTAGTAAACAAGTTCAAGGTTATTTTCAATGACGCATTACATTTTTGCGTTGCAAAAGATTATATTCCAAACGTGTCGATTATAATGTAGAACGTTCTAGAACTCAAGGATAAAAAGGAAGATGAAAACAATTAGAATTAAAAAATATTTTAAGCAAATCGAATATATATATACATATATATATATATATATATATATATAAATAATATATCATACAGGTAAAAAAAAGTGCCTAAAGGATTCCTTATGGTAGGTCATATGTTCGGCATCCTTATCGCTTTATTCTGGTATCGAGTAGCGAGCGAGGACTAGAGAGATAACGTCCAGATTTGATAAGACGTTTTGATTTCAGAAGCATTCATGAATCGACAGTCTCAAGCTGCATACATTTCATTAGACTCTGCTTTCATTCTCTAGAGATCACTTCTTTCTTACTGCTCGCAAAAAGTTCGCTTTCTTAGTCGAACCACAACGTTTGATAATCATTCTTTTGGCATATGCTAGGCCCCGTCAACGTCTCGATGTATTACATGAAATAAGATACTGCAAACAATTTCGAGACTCAAGAAAGAGATAATACAGCGTGCATTTTATTCCAAGCTTTTTGACACGTGCTTTAACTTATATATATTAAGAGTGCACTGTCCGACACTTATCGCTCCTTAACGACACTTGATATGAGGTCACACGCCTTTTTTATTCACAGATGTATGCTCGTTTTTCATCTCTTATTTCGAAAGGCCAGTTTTGCCTATTACACGTTAAAGATTTAAAATAAAAAATATGAAAAAATAAGCTAAATTAATACAATAGAATATTTGGAAATTTTTTCAATCATCCACTAAAGCTACTGTATAATATAGTTTATAGAAATCAAGGATGATTTATTGCTTTCCAGCTAAATCATTTAATTCAGCGGTCATTCATTTCTAGAATATTCTTAATAACGTCATCAACATTTACTGCAAAATTTCTGGAAAGAATTTTCGTAAACAATTTAAAGGTTATTCTAATGACGCATTACATTTTGCGTTGCAAAAATTATATCCCCATACGTGTCGTATATATATATATAATGTAGAATCTTCGAGAACTTTGTTGCATCATATGATGCAATATCTGTCAACATTGCGCAAGTCTCCAGAAAATTTGGTGGAGGGGGTAAGCGTTTATAAAAGGAGCTATTTCCTCTTGAGCTCCTCAGTAGCAAATAAACCTCCATGCGAACAATTTCAACTAAAGTGATAACAGACTTGGAATTTACAACATACTCATCTAGTGTTGTGTATTGAAGTGTTTGAATCATATACTGTTCAGTGAACATTTTGATAATATTAAAAAAAATGGATTCATTGGACTGCAAGAAGGTTGTGCAGATTTATGATGATGCTTATGACATTTTGCATGAAAATGCAACAGCTTCGGAGATCTTATACTGGAAGCATCAGTGCACCCAGGGTATTCGAAGGCTCAATAAAATTTTGCGCCAGGGGAACCAAAATTTATCTTTGGGCGAAAAAAAATAAACTACAAGCAACTATTGGCCTACTGACATCCAAGAATAGATTATTCACAAAGCTACAGAAGAGTGGAACTGATGTGAACGAGGGGTTGGACAGGAAACGAGACAGGATCAGATGGCAGGATCTGGAGTCTGCATTTAAGAGTCGAGTGAGAACAGGTTTGGTTGTAAATTTAACCCACAAAGATTTAGATACTTTTCTCGAAGATTCAAAAACAATGATAACTTGTAGATTAAAAAACGCTTTGAATAGTTTCGTGGGGGGTTTAAAAACAAATGTTATCCTAGCTGCAAAATTCAGTGCTATAGAAGAGGGTAAAGAAATTGAAGCGATTAAATTTTTTAATACTAAAAACGAACTTATTTTAGAATCAACTGAAATAAATGAATGGTTTGAAAGTAAAGTCAGAGAGCAACTTTTGATTACAGTAGAGGATTTCCAGCAAACAAAATCTGGATGGAAATTAAAAGAAATTATAAATTTAAATGTAAACATAAATAAGTGTGCACCTTTTACAGTAGGCTCATCAACTTTTATGAGTTTACCTAAATTTATCAGGGACAAAAGAGCACTCGTAAATATTGAGAACAATGACGAATACTGTTTTCTCTGGTCAGTAATGGCCGCTCTTTGCCCTGCTGAAAGAGATTCTCATCGCACTAGTTCCTATCCACATTTTGATACACTCTTGAAACGTGATGGAATCAGTTTTCCCATCACATTTGAAAATATCATAAAATTTGAAAAAATAAATGTATGTATACCATTAAGCCATTTCCCTTTCAGGGTAGGCGTGACACTACCCGATTCGGGTAGTGTTTCTAGGTTGATAGCTTGTAGTAAAATAACTACAAGTGTGGGCTCACCACACCCACGATGTGCCAACAGCACTCTGTTTTCTCGAATGGTCACCCATCCAAGTACTAACCGCGCCCAACGCTGCTTAACTTCAGTGATCTGACGAGAACTGGTTTTTTCAGCGTGGTATGGCTGTTGATAATGAACTGCGAATAAATGTTCATGGCATAGAACATGAGGAAAATAGGAAAAAAGATGAGATTGTCCCTCTGTATATAAGCAATGAGAAATCGAGATGCCCTACAACTCACTTGTTAATGCTTGAAAATACTGACTTTGATGACAGCGAAAGTAATCCAGTGTATCACTTTGCGTGGATAAAAAATCTATCTCGACTCATAAGATCTCAATTTTCGAAAAACGATCATCGTGCATGATTTTGTGATAGGTGTCTGTGCCACTTCAAATTTGAAAAATCTCTAATAAAACACAGAGTTGATTGTGAACATTTAAATAACTGTAGAGTCATACTTCCAACAGAGAAGGAAGGTGGGAACATATTAAAATTTAAAAATCATAGATACAAGGAAAATGTACCATTTGCTGTATACGCAGACATCGAATGTTTGCTGGAACGAGTTACAAATTCTCAAATAGATCAAGCGGCGTATTAAAAGCATATCCCCACAAGTGTTGCATATTATACAAAGTGCAGTTTCGATGATTCAACTTCAGAACCTAAAGTTTATCGGGAAAAAGACTGTATTCAATGGTTTATAAACGAATTAAAAGATTTAGCAATTAAAGTGAATTCCCGTTTTCAAAATCCAGTACCAATGGAAAAATTAACATCGAAGCAAAAACAAGATTTTCTAAATGCTAAAGTATGTCACATTTGCGAAAAAGAATTTAAGAAAGATGATGTGAAACATCGTGACCACTGTCACTTCACAGGTAAGTACCGTGGTCCAGCACACGGAAGATGCAACATCAATTACAAAGACTCTCATGTAATTCCAGTAGTTTTCCATAATTTATCTGGCTACGACTCACACTTTTTTATCAAAGAGTTAGCCAAAAGTTTTGAGGGACATGTCTCTTTACAGCCAATCAATAAAGAAAAATATATCTCATTAACAAAAGATGTTCCAGATACTAAAGTCAAACTTAGATTTATCGATTCTTTCCGATTTATGCCAAGTAGTCTAGAGAAATTGGCCTCATATCTCAATGACAGTGAAAAAACAATTACGAGAAAATTTTCCAAAAATGACAGTGAATTCAATCTATTAACGAGAAAAGGTGTATTCCCATATGATTATATTGACAGCTGGCAAAAATTGGAAGAAGAGAGTCTACCTCCAAAAGAGGCATTCTATTCAAAATTAAACGATTGCCACATTTCCGATGAAGATTACCAACATGCATGTAAAGTGTAGGTAACTTTTAATTTGCAAACTTTAGGCAGTATTCAGATTTGTACCTCAAAAACGATGTACTGCTTTTAGCAGACATTTTCGAAAACTTTAGAAAAACTTGTTTTGCAACATATAAATTTTTTTTTGCACTATTTTTATATATATATACTATTTTTATACACCTTTGCACTATTACACAGCACCGGGACTTTCTTTTGATGCAATGCTAAAATACACAGGAATTGAACTACATTTACTAACTGATGTAGAAATGTTACTATTAATTCAGAAAGAAATCAGAGGTGGTGTTTCACAATGCTCAAACAGGTTTGCAAAAGCAAACAATCGATTTATGGGAGAAGATTTTAATCCATTCGATCCCGAGTCATACATTTTTTACTTTGACATCAACAATCAGTATGGTAAAGCTATGAGTGAACATTTGCCATATCAAGATTTTGAATGGTTTGAAAATTTTGAGAATAATACAAATTTTTTCAATGTGCCTGATGATTCACCTGAAGGTTATATTCTTGAAGTGGATCTAGAGTACCCAGAAGAGCTTCACGATTTTCACAAGGACCTTCCATTATACCCAGAACACTTTGTGCCTCCTGGTTCAAAATGTGCGATTCCAAAGTTAGTAACCAATTTGCTACCAAAGAAAAATTATGTACTACATTACCGAAATCTAAAAATGTACTTGAAATTAGGCATGAAACTAACGAAAATTCATCGTGTGCTAAAATTCAAACAAAAGGCATGGCTAAAAGACTATATCGATTTAAATACAGAACATAGAAAAAGAGCGAACAACGAATTTGAAAAGAATTTCTATAAATTAATGAACAATTCCGTCTTTGGAAAGACTATGGAAAACGTCAGGAAGCACAAAGATGTTAGGCTTGTGACAAAATGGGAGGGGAGATATGGTGCAAAAGCTCTAATTGCTAAACCAAATTTCCACAGTTGTACCATATTTGATGAGGATATGGTAATCATTGAAATGAATAAAACGAAAATTTTCTTCAATAAACCCATCTATATTGGATTCACGGTTCTTGATATATCCAAAATAATCACGTACGATTTTCATTATAACTATATTCTACCAAATTTTGGAAATTGTGCAAAATTACTATATACAGACACAGACAGTCTCATCTATCATTTCACACTTCCCAACTTTTACGACTACATTAAACGGGATATTCATAAATTTGACACGTCAGATTATCCTCCCGATAATGTTTACGGAATTCCTCTAAAAAATAAAAAAGTATTAGGTCTCATGAAGGATGAATGCAACGGCGAAATAATGACTGAATTTGTGGGCTTGAAATCGAAATCGTATGCATATAAGGTTTTGGGTGAAGATGAAAAAAAGAGGGCTAAGGGTATCAAAGGATCAACATTAAAAACCATAACATTCGACGATTATAAGCAGACTCTCACATCTTGTCAAAATCTGATTAAAACTCAACACCTAATCCGAAGCCGAAAACACGAGGTTCACTCAATCATCCAAGATAAGATTGCTCTCAGCTGGCATGGCGATAAAAGAATGCTGCTCCCTGGTACCACCGACACTCTTCCATGGGGATATAAACATACAGTCTCTGAACCCATGGAAGTCGATGCATCCAATGTATAAAGTAATGAGTAATATGTAGTATTTGTATATATATATATATATATATGTAGTATTTGTATATACCTATGTACATTGTTACTGTACGCTACGGAAAATTGTATATATGTATAGAAATAAGCACGGTGATAAAACATGATAAGTATATATATAGTATATACCATTAAACCATTTCCCTTTCAGGGTAGGCGTGACACTACCCGATTCGGGTAGTGTTTCTAGGTTTTTCTTGTAGTTATAAATAACTACAAGTGTGGGCTCACCACACGCACGATGTGCCAACAGCACTCATGTCAGTATTCTTGAATGGTCACCCATCCAAGTACTAACCGCGTCCAACGCTGCTTAACTTCAGTGATCTGACGAGAACTGGGTTTTTCAGCGTGGTATGGCCGTTGGCCATACCACGATGTGGATATATGTGATGTGGATATATGAGTGAGAGAGATAGAGATATATCGATGAGAGAGATCTAAGTATATGTACTGTATATAGCCTTTGATGTAACAGATATAGTCTACAGTGAATGGAATGAATCATCTTTATAATATGTATAAATTGTATATATGTGAATTAGAAGAAGGAGTCGAAAAAAAACTGTACAATTGTTTGTGAAATATAAGTTATTTCAAATAAAGAACAGAAAATTAATTGAATCTAAATTGGTGTTTTTTATTTAATGAAACCTGAAAAAAAATCGTTTTCTCAAACTGCTGTAGCTATCGGATGCAACCTGATCCAGCAGATGTAATCTCTCAATGCCGAGGACGATGCCAGCGATGTTCACTGACCTAACCATTCGCTTATCTACTATTCGCACTTATTATTATAAGGACAAGGAACTCGGAAAAAACAACACACAAGTTTCTTTTCATTTTTGCTTGTTTATTCATTTCCAAAAAAGCCAGTACATTTTACTTAAAAAATAAGTAGACTATAAATTAAATATGTAGAAAAATATTTTCTTATCTCTACAAATTAAAAACTAATCTAACAGAACTGTTCCAAAGACATCCAGTACATTTTCAATTGCGCAATTAGAGTAATTTTCATACATATGGTGAGTACATTTAATATCATTAATTGCAAACATCTCACGCAATCCCTGCAGCGAGGGACATTCCAAATCAAGCATATCAACAATTTCACACGATATTTCCACAAATTGTTGCAGCCAATTCTTTTTTTCTAATCCTTTCACATACATTTTTGTTGCATCTTTTAAAACGCTCTCGAGTATTACAGGTACTAGAGAATAGGGCAAATCACCAGAATTCCAAAGTATTCCATGATGTTTCCGTTCTGCCCAAATGTTTATAGACTTATATTTTGGTGGAACGTTGTTCCACTTGCAGGGTGGTTGAAAGAGAAAAGAATATGGCTTTTTGACTGTCTCATCATAGATTGGTAATATAGACAATTCTTTCAAGACAAATTTATTGATTGGTAACTTGAAGCCCTGCATATCCACAATGTACTGCATCTTGAATGCAACTAAACTATCTGTTCGTGCTTACAGCAGTTTTATACCAACTTTTTCACCACACCACTTATTGGCTTATACTCAACTATACGATCATGCAAAATTAAGCAATATGCTGACGTTTGAGCGGGAAAATTGTCACTAGTTTGAAATTCCAAACGAACGTCAACTGGACCGTATTTCAGTGACTCATTTTGTTTAGAACAGTCAATTACTACTAGAGGTGCATACTGTATAAATTCTCCCCTCGATAGCAGTGGTTGCGGTTCTTTACCATAGTAATTAGCTTGAAAGTTTGTGTACATTTCATAAAGAAGAGCATACTGATTTCGATTAATATCAAGATTCAAATTACTATAAGGATAACTCAAAAGTAGTTTGACATTAGTCAAATTGTAATGATCAAAGTTGCTAGAACTTCTGACAGTATTATTTTTTCTGTTTGTTTGAAATCCAAGTATGACAAATCTCGGTTTTTCCAATTGTGTTGAGGTTTTTACTGTCCAAACATGGTTTGAAGTAGTTGGACGTAGAGGATATTCATGCAGTTCCCAAGTTCAAAAACTTATTGGAATAGGTGGATCTTTTTCAATATATTTTAGCAACTGAAATTTTCGTGAATCTGACAGTCTAACGCTAGGCAATAGCCACTCTATTTTAATAATTTCAATTTTATACTGCTCAATGGGGGCTGCTTGCAAGATGGCACTGGCATCACTTTTTGATCTTGTCAAAATAAGTTCATGCTTAGCATTGACAATGACTTTGTGAAAATCTTCAGCAAAACCAAATATCATGTTAAGCGGTATGGCTACATCAAAGTAGCCAGTAGCGATGGTTAGTGATTGATTATTATCATTTATTTCAAGCCAACCAGTATTCTGTATGTAACGTGATTGCCCAGGATTTAGAGATACATAATTTTTCATGAGACTAGTGAGGCCGACATTTTTATTTCTATCAATTTCTATTGCATTGATTTCGTATCTTGCTTCTTCAAACAAATGACAGATGGCATTAGAAACTCAAACTGTGCTTGTCACTGCTGCTCCATCAGTTTTCACGATTCTTCCACGTAAATGAAGTGAGCTTTTGCTCGGCAGGAGACAATGGTCCTGATTTTGAACAGCAATCCGAATTTCATCACTGTTGTTGAAGGTTGATGAGGCATAAGGATGATGTGCATGAATTTCACAGTGTGCAATTGACTCATCAAAGATGATTAGTGCTTGAATATTTAAAATTTCCCCCTCCATGACAAATTATCAAACGTTGATAGACAAATTTACAGATGCAGGTGCAAAAAATCTTGAATCTCTTTATTCTCTTCTTCTTTTGGGCTTCAGACCTTGACTTTTTAGGAAGAGGACGCTTTGAGGTGTTAACCCTTTGACTGCTCTTTGTTGACTGATTAGCTTGTGACATTGTGCTGGTTTATTATAACCAAAGCCAATCTTTTTGTTGAAAACGATACCCATTATTAGAGAGACTTGATGTGTAGTCTAATTGTTATAACTTCTCCACGAAAATTAACCAAATGTCCGTCTTGATCAACTATACGGAGCTGTATATGATCTATTGTCTGCACGGCGATTGGCAGGTAAATGACATGAGATGGTACTTCCACTACCTTATATCCAGGTGGCACTACAGGAAAAAATTCATGAATAGTATGTACTTTCTGGCCATTAATGTATGCACCTGTAGTTATGCTACACTCAATACTCAAAGAATTCACTTTTATGATTGATACCGGTTGATCAGATTCATGAACTTGTTTAGCTTCTAGTCTGCGTGGAGAGAAACCCAGCAAATGGCCTATAGAATCTTTAGGCTCAAAATTTATATCGTGACTGCAATAATTTCACTTTTTAAAGTATTATTGTTTGGTTTAACATGAATTTCAATGCCCTTTTTTACTAAAGCATTCTGTAAATAGCGCTTGATGTCACTTATTTCATAACTTCCTGTAGGTATTTCAATTATCTCATTACCCACGTAAAATTTATTTTGGTCAATGTCTACATTGGGTATCGAATTTAAAGTTAGAAATTCAACCAGTCCAAGTGCGTAATTTTTATAAGGAGACAACTCAATCGGTGGAAAATAGTGAGCTTCCAGGATTGGAGAAGTTCCCGATAATGTTAGTGTCAATGAATCATCCATGATGACAGCTAGCGTTCAACTGACTTGAAATTGCAAATATCAGCACTTATATAGATTAAACGTACTTTTAGAATTTAATTGATGGCATAGAAATTGCAAACATAAATGTCCACACACGAACGTATCGTAATTTTGATATCTCTCGTGATTATACTTTATGCTACCAACACCGAAATACTTGAAGCGATCCGAAGGTGGCCGAAGAGTACCGAAGCTATCGAAATACATTATTTTCCCATCAATCTTTTTATAAGCACACCAATGTGTTCCTGGTCCTTTTTTATCATCAAGATTAACAATAGCACATTCATATTTACGCGGTCCACCCTTTGGTAATCCATTTCGCATAAAAACACCTCGAAAATACGGAATCTTCAAAAATTTTGCAAATTTAAGTAAATTTGCATCAGTTAAGGCTCGATGAGGTAGCTTCACTTTGAGTTTTTTGACTTGCATTTAAGTCCTGCTCTTTGTTCATATGGCTTTAGATGAAGCCCTAATCCTTGTCTATATGGCTTCAAGTAAAGACCTTTTCCTAAAGAAATGGCTTCCATCGCTTCATTATGCCGTTTATTCTCTGAAAGTTGTTGTTTTGCCGAATTTGCATCATTCACAGCTTTAGCTATTCCTGAAGCTCCACCAGCTTGCGCCCCGGCAGCACTGAGACCCGCAAAAACGGGTATGAGAAAGGGTAAAATTCCTCCTACTTTGGCCGATACAGGTAGAATACGAGGTTTATTCACATTTCTTCTTCCACCAGCCTTCATGACAGCTGCGCGTACGCCTCTGAGTGCAGATTTAATGGCAGTTTGCGCATTATTACTTGAAACCATGGACTTTTTAGCTGCAGCGACAATTTTTCTTAGTGTAGTGCTGGGTTTTTTATTCTTGAGACCCATCCCCAATTTTGATTTCATCTTGATTGCGTTTGTTATTCCCCAAGCACCGGCTTTTTCACCTATGCCTGCGTCCTGAGCCAAGACACGTTTCCAAGCCTTCTCAGCTAGTACACTGTCAGCTGAGTTTCTGGCCTCTATATTTTCTCTATTTTGTGAGTAGGCTATATCGTGCTCTTTGCAAGCTTCGTCCAGTGGATTGATTCCTGGATCACCTCGTGCTAATCGTTTTGCTAGTTTAGTACCTGGTTCACAGTACTGGTAACCCGGCAAGTGCAACTCAAATGGTAAATTGTTGATGATTCTGTTGAGCAAACCTCTCCCACGTCTTGCCTGCTTCACGGTTCGTTTACAACTGACTCGTTTGCCTCTGTGAACGATCATATCTATGCAAGGGATACTTTCAGACTGAAGGGCCAACCTATATAACCAGGATATTTATAGGCTTTCCAGTCAGTCTTTGTCAAGATGCAGTTTGAAGCACAACCTGTGCAACTACCTATCCAGAATTTTGATTCGCTTGTTCAAAACGAGAATAGGGAAAAACGACATGGGCATTTGCTGCCAAACAGTGTACGAGCAATATTCTGTGGACCTTCCAACTGTGGAAAGACAAATGCTTTGCTGGCTCTACTGATACATCCAAATGGACTCAGATTTGAAAATATTTACATCTACTCAAAATCGCTAAAACAGCCAAAGTATGAATTTTTGGAAAAAATTCTTCAATCTGTAGATGACGTTGAGTATTATCCTTTCAATGAGCATGAAGAGGTTATAATTCCAAGTGAAGCAAAACCAAATTCAGTCATTGTATTCGATGACGTGGCTTGTGAGAAACAAGATAATATGAGAGCATTTTTTTCCATGGGTAGACACAAGGATGTCGACTGTTTTTACTTGAGCCAGACATATGCACATATTCCTAAACATCTTGTACGCGATAATGTTAATTTACTTGTTGTATTCAAGCAGGATGACATGAATCTAAAGCATATTTATGACGATCATGTGAATACTGATATGACTTATTTGCAATTTAAGCATATGTGTTTAGCTTGCTGGAATCAAGACAAGTATGGATTCGTTGTAATTGACAAGGATAGGAATCTTAACCAAGGTAGATATAGGAAAGGTTTTGATTGTTTTATAAATCTTGAAAAGTAATATATACATATGTTGTGATCAATATAGAAACAGTCGCACCTTAGACGTTGATGTATCAACATGTCTTCACGTGAAGAGAATTTTCAAAAGCAAAAAGATATTTTGCGTCAAATTGCTAGAGCTAGCGAATCAATTCGACGAAAGCATAGGTTAATAAAGTTGGGCAAAGAAACAGTTGAGCGCACATTAAGCGACACTTTTAATCCCATTGTTAATCCACTAGAGAAAATTGTTGGTGGTCTCAAGAATATGAAAAAAGTTGAGCCAATTAAAAAGAGAGAAGACGAGGCGGCAAAGAGTAAATTTGAAGAAAGTATTGATGATGATTTGTGATATAAATCAATTTATGATGAAGCAAACGAGACTGATGAAGCAGACGGGACTGAAGAGTCCAGTAACTTGGAGCTGTCAGCTCGTAGTGAAGCGGAAAATGCCTCAGAAATACCTACATTTTCATGGATTGATGATGATGCAAACAAGTATCTCATATTGTTGGGTGAAAGAAGTAGAGAACTTGATAATGTGTATGGAGTCAGAAAATTAACGAGAGATAGATTAATGATTGGAGATTCTCCGATTAATTTCAGCCAGAACTATATTCATGTGGGTAATTTGAATTTTCCCAAAAGTAAAGGCTTGCTTGAACTTTTATTAAAAAAAGCTCCCGAAGAGCCCTCTATCACACCCAGTGATCCTGAAAATTATAAGCAAATTATCATTGCAACAAACGTGTATAAAAAGAATTATAAACAAGATGGCGAAATTCGTGACAATAAAACCATTAAATATAAAAATTTTATAAAGAAATTGATTCCCGCAGCCAAAAATACAGAGAGACGGAGTAAAAACAGGAACTCATTATCAGGTAAAGGTATGATCCCGCAACACATGATTGCTAGACAGGGCAGTCTGATGGACTACATTTACTGGGATGACCCGAATGAATTGGTAGATCGATTACGCTTACTGCTAGCATCTCAAGCAGCTGGAAATCCAAGTCACTCAAATGAAATTATATCAATTATTGAAGAGCTGCGAGAAGCTGGAATTATATATTAATGAGTGTTTTATCAAGATTTTCGCCATTTGCAAGATGAGCATCGATGTATTCGGACGTCATTCCAAGCGAGCAGAGAGTACAAGTCGTGGCCCACCTGGACTCGGCTTCAAAGTCACATCTGAAGGAGATTATGATATTAATAATAAAAGGCTGTGTAAAGTGGCTGATGCTCAAGAGCAGAATGATGCTGTTAATCTGAATATGGTGCAAAATATGATACGGCGTGAACTTCAGACTATCTACGATGTTATAGCTTTCTTGCGAACTGAAGTAGTCAACAATAATATGATGATTGAAAGTTTGGAAAATTCCACAGATAAACATTTTAAAAATGCGAAAATTGATGTTGAATCAATTCAAAAACTGGTGTATCGGAATTCAGAGCTCATTAGTCAAGTAGACACTAGACTGAACGCACTCAAAAATGGACGTTGAGAAGCAGCAGTTGGTGAAGGAGCTGCACAAGCCAGCTAGAAGAAATTACCAACGTAATATAGCCATGTGATGTACAGACATGCACAGCAGTGTCCTGTAATGCACATATCTGCGCAGTAGATCCATGCACTGTTCAGCGCTGCGTAACAGATTCATGTACTGTGCATCGCTGCACGGTAGAGACACGTCATGTGTAGGGCTGCGCAGTTGTGGCATGGGATCTGCATTGTTGCACAATAGACACATGTAATGTACATGAATGTACAGTATACCATAGACATGTGATGTAAAGTGCTGCGCAGTAGATACCTTCAATGTACATGCATTTGCAGTTGCGTCATGTCATTTGCAGGGATGCGCAGTAGAGTCCTGTAATGTACAGGAATTCGCAGCAGAGTCCTTTGGTGTGCAGGTCTGCGAAATAGAATCATGTAATGCGCAGAGCTACGCAGTAGACTCCTTCAATGCACATGACTGTGCATTTGAGTCATGCAATGTGCAGGGCTGCACGGCAGAGATTATTTGGGAGTCTTCCATCTGTGCACGTGCACAGATGAGAGACTCCCAACTGTGCACGTCGAAATGTAGACGTGCACAGATGGCCGGTGCACAGTTTTGCCTGTGGCCAACAACGTGCACAGTTGTGCCAGTGGCCACTGACGTGCAGAGATGGGCTCGTGCAAAGTTTCTCCGTGCACAGTTGTACCCTTCCCGAAAAAAAGTCAGGACAAAAAAAAATTTCTTTTTGCACGCCCTACAATATTATCATAACGACTTTTCGAATTTTCTTGAAAAATCAAAAATTCACATTTTTATTGCACAAAGAATAATGAAAAATCCAAAAATTTAATTGTACGGTCAAACTATGCAAGATAAGACAAATGATGATGAAAGAAATTTATGCATTAAAAAAAGATCTACAAATTTGCTATTATTCAATTTTTTTATAGGATGTGTAGTTTTTATTTTATTTGTAAAAAATAACATTAACAGTGAAAAAATCAGCCCGATAAGTGGGCACATTCGCATCAAAACTTTGCCTATTTAGTTTCTTTTTCATCTCGTGTGTGGGTTTTCAAAATATCTAATTATTTTTATGTTCTTAATACTATTTTTAACGATTAAAATAATAAAATAACTATCATTAATGCTCACGGTACTTGAAAATTTGAATTTTTACATTCTAATCCAGAGAAGGTATTAGATTTGTGTAAAATTTGACCCCC
>CAKNYM010050059.1:0-32711 GCA_932195095.1 Andricus curvator
TTTTTTTTTTTTTTTTTTTGTAAAAACGTTACTACTATGTTTTGAAATCCTACTATTTTTGGTTAGAAGTTAATTCTTTTTGGTCTAAAAGTCTACCACTATAATTTTGGTTAATGAAATATTCAATTATTTTGGTAGAAAATACAAATATTTGGTTGAAAAATAACCTTTTTGCTGAAAATTCATATTTTCTGGTTGAAAATTTCATTGTCTTGTAGAAAATTTGTCTTTTTGGTTTAGAGATTCACCTCTTTTGGTATAAATTTGATCTTTTTCAGCTCAAAATGCATCTGCTGGGTTGAGAATAAATATGGTTTGATTAAATATCAATTTATTTGCTTAAAAATTTGTATTTTGGTTTAAATATCAACTATTACATTTTTAGTTGACAATTCATTTTTTTTGGTTGAAAATTAAAGTATTCAGTTAAAAGTTGAACTTCTTTGTTAAAAATTCGTTTTCTTTGTTTAAAGATTCATAATTTTGATTTCAAATCTCATCTCTTTGGTTTAAAATTTAATTATTTTTCAAAAATTCTTTTTTTTTTGGGTTAAAAATTAATTTTTTCAGCTGATAATTCCACTATTTCACTTTCGGAAGAAACTCATCTTGTTTAGGTGAAAATGTAGCTATTTGGTTGATCTTTAGTTTATCTTTAGTTTATCTTTTTGGGTAAAAAGTCAACTGTTTGGTTGAAAGTTTAGTTGAAAATTGATTTTCACAGCCAGAGAGAAAACTATAATTTTTTCCCAACCCTAAAACTCAAAATTTTCTGAAAAAATCCTTGCTTCATAAATATTATGTATACCTATGGATAAATTTGAAAAAAGTCATTTTTTTATCCACAAATATTAATCATTTTCACCTAAAGTAGATATTAAAAATCATATGCAACGGTTTAAAATAAATAAATGTAATAAATACTTTCTCATGCATTATAAAAGAAAAATGTTTGCGGGTGAACTCGTATTGATGAAAATTTGCGAAATATGATGTAGCTACTCAATCTTGTTGAAAAAAAAACTCGTTAAAAAGTTACCCGTTAATTATTATTATTCCCTAATTAATCATAAATGCGATGAAATTGTCTGCAACAACATTTTAATTTTTAAACTCAGAGAAAATGAGAATATGAAGGGTCACGTATTTAAAAAATGCAAATAGAGAGGATTAATCATCCGTGATAATTCGCAAAGTGTTGGACTGTGTAGAAGGTAATGGCACATAAAATAAAAAAAAGGAGAAATGTATAGTGTGGGCGAGAAAATGAAGGCAATTTAATTTTTAATGAAATAGAATGAAAGCGCGATTAGTTTTACGCACAATTTGCCTCGGCCAAACTGATGTTCCGAGCGCACCTGCGCATCATTCTTCACCCGCCACCCTCGACATGGAATCCGTACAATATTGAGCATGGAGCATACAAAACAAATACGCGTTGTCCCTGTCACCCGCTACCCTATACATTAGCCATAGACAACCCTGCTGACAATATATGTTTGACCCTAAACTACCGAATTAAAAAAAAAAAGATCGCAAATTCATGGAGCGAAATTCACGAGCGTCGAATCAGTCGAATCTAAATTTACAAAACAATTTGTCATGTTCTAGACTATTTGTCATCTGGCAGAAGGGGAAAGTTTTTTGCATTATTTTCATTATATGTGATGCTAAAATGCACATGACTTCAATCGAGCATGAATGAATATGTTTTGATTAAATTCTACATATTTTTTTTGTGATTTTTTAGATTTATAAAAAAGGAAGTTTTGATTTCAGAAAAAAAACAAAGAAGCATCAAAAAAACAAAGAAGCATCAGATAAAAATACTGAAAAGTTTAAAAAATCTCTCTTAAATTGGATTATAAAAGATTGCCAGGTACAAATACACAGTTTGAATGTGAATATTGAACACATTATTGAGAAATTAAATCAACCAGTATCTTTCTTTATTATCAAATATTGTTTTGAAAGGGGAACCAAGCTGTATAATAATGCCTTAAATGATAATAGAAAACATAATTGCAAATTTTTGAGCATTTTCCATAAGAGTTATTAATATTTTTAGGTTGGGAGAGGGTTTTAGCAACAAGTTTTGTGAAAAATTAGATTTAATTACTTGAAATTATGAAAGATATTGAATCTCATATCGGGATAATATCTGATAATAAAGTATATGAATTTAGATTACAATTTATGGCTTCGTCTAGCGACTTCTTAAATAATGGTTATCCACAAACTTGGTTAGAAAAAGAGTTGAATAAAAGTTTATTTAAAAGAAAAATTTTCTTGAAAAATCATCCAGAATTAATGATAACGAAAGCTGATGAGGGTTGTATTACAGTAGCAATTCGTAGAAACGTTTATAATAAAAAAAATGTTGCATGTTTTGAATGATGAAGAGATTTTTCAAGTTATTCTGAATAATCCCACAAAAATGCTTCAAAAGGGTACTTTTAAAATTTTAGAGAGAATGAGAATTGAATAATATTTCGGTAACAATATTAGAAGATGTGATATTGATACAAGTAATACAAATCGCTCATTAGTCTAGCCTTGTGAAAGCCCATAAAACTGACTACTCTTTACGACCAGTAATTTCGACAATAGGTTCTCCAACTAGAAAATTGGAAGAATTACTCAGTAAAATAATTAAAGAATATACAAAAATTTCAAAATTATCAATTAAAAATAGTATTACATTTTTAAAGTTAGTTGAGTATGTTAAAATTACCTTCTGATCACATTTCAGTCTCCTTTGACGTAATAGCCATGTTTCCGAACATTTTTTATGACAGAGCTGATAGCGCATGGAATTTAATTAAAATGCAGACAAAAATTCCTCAAAAACAATTCTTTGATGCTATAGAATTATTTTTTTTCATTCGGTATTTTTCAACTTTGATAATCATTCTTATAAACAAAAATTTAGAACTCTCATGGGGTCAGTTTTGTCTTCTATTTTAGCTGAAATAGTTATAAGGGATTTTGAAAATAAAGTTTTAGAAAAAATTGATTTTATTCTTGATTTTTATGCAAGATATGTTGATGATGATGATTTAGCACATTGTGTACATAGGAACAATGTCAATACTCTTTTGAATGCATATTATAGTATACATTCAAGATAACAATTTACTGTTGAAATGGAAACCAAAGGGACATTAAATTTTCTAGGTATGAATTTAATTTCTAGATATGAATTTAATAAAAACTGATGCAGGATATATCATCACAGATTGGTACAGGAAAATAATATGTTCAGGAAAAATACTTAGTTTTATCTCTAATCACTCTGTTCTAAACCAAATTTGATAGATTGAGCTCTTAAATTGTCACATCCAGTTTTACATAAAAAAAAATATTGAACTGTGTAAACAAATTCATTTTCTTAACCATTATCTGTTTGATTTTATTTTAAAAAAACATGTGGTCAATATAATAAATTATAAAAAAACAAAAACAATAATAAAATAAAAGAAATAGGGAAGATTATAATATATTGAACACGATTGTTCTACTATATATAGAGTTATATTCAAAAGTAATATGATTGTTAAATTGAAAAAAAAAGTATGAAAAGTTAGACAAACATTGTGTTTCTTACAAATTCAATTGCATTGACTGTGTTTTTTTGAACACTTTTTATAGGGCAGACAAGTAGGGAACATCAAAATAATGTTCAAAGAAGTCTTAAATATTATTCAGTCCTTTCGAAGCATGAAACCACACGTGGTGATAATTTAAATTGGGATGGTGTCAAGTATGGAAAAGGGTTATTAATTGGATAAATTAATTTCTGCTGCCTACTATTAAACAAATTCTTTATAGAAAAATCATTTTCTCACCAAGGATATGGAGAAGTATACTAAATTACCTTTTTGAAAAATGTCTATATATGTTTATTTTCAATTATTTTGTTAATTTCAGTTAACATAAATACATAAGTAATTTTTTTTAAATCTCATAGACTCCCCTAAATATTGATACAGATATCAATGAAAATTTTCGATATATCATTTATTTGAGTATTTACCCTCATAAGTGAGCTGAATTCAATGTTGTTTTGAGATGCAACAAAAATAATACACAAAGGAACAAATGAAGGCACAATTAGGTTGCGCTACTTTCCCATGTAGTTCTATTTTGCTACGATTCCAATCAAATTAGTCGAATTTTCGAAGCCTCAAATTAAAAATTGTTCAGTTTTAAAGGCTTGAACTTCAGAATATTTATTTGCAAGTTTGTCAATTTCTGATCGTTCAGTTTGAAACGTTAAAAAAATGCACAGGTTTCAATACTTTTTCAGAAGCATTTCAAACAACAAATGAGATGTATTTAGATTAGAATAATTCAAAAGTGGAAGCCATTAAAATACAACCATTTTTATTTGTCGAACTATATAATATTTGAAGCTTCTAGAGAGTTCCGAGCATTACTGGAAAACCCGAAATCATTAAGAAATGTAATTTTTCACTCTTAAAAACGGCAAAATTTAAAAGTACGCCGAATTTAATGTTGTTTTCGGTTGCAAAAAATAAGACACAACAAAAATGAAGGGACAATTAAAATATTCATTGTTCAACATGATATGCAACAAAATACATACCAATGGTTTTCTGTTAACCAAACTCAGAAAAATGCTGTTTCAAATCAAAGAAACATTTATTTGACCCTAATTAGATATAGGATTTGTTTGATTTAAATAAAATTTGTTTGAGTATAACAATGGCCTGTTTGAATCAAACAAATTTCGTTTTAAACAAAAAATATTTGTTTGACCCTATATCAAAGGAAGAATCTGTTCAATTCAAACAACATTTGAACATCAAAATTGTACAGCTTCTAATTCTCTTCTCAGAATCATTCAATTTTCATGAAAACACATTTTGAACTGGTTCAGTTTTGAAGGTTTCCAGTATTTTGAATTGTTGGAATCTTAAATAGTTCATTTTTTAACATTACCTAATATTAAAACCCGTAGAATAAAATATATGCAGATTGGAAAAAGCTTCAAAAATTGAGGATTCAGAAATATCAAGCTGTCTTAATATAAAAATACAATTTTTTATGTCAGCGATCTGTTTGCTAGTAAGTGACGTATGCTTATCTACTGGTATCGGTAGACGGCTTTTCAGCAGTGTCACGCATATTTAATCATTCTGAAGGTTCCGTGGATATAAAATCTAGCAAATACGGAAAATTTCAAGATCAGAGATCAACAATCTTTCTTCTTGAACTACTTTTATTTTGAAGAATAAAGAAAGCGTTCTTGTCCGATAGATGTCATAAAAGCTAGCATTTGTAGAGAGTTGTCGCTCATTGTGTCTTTACAGTGAAAATGAAGCTTCCCTTCGACATTTTTCTTCTTGCATTGGTTGGTTTTCTACATTTTCAACGTAAGTGTAATATCATATATTATAATTATTATTTATAGAAAATATTACATATCCTCTCAATCACTTTCTCAAAAGCTTGTAGGCTTCCAAATTAGACAATATTTCAAAATTAAGCTGCTTCATACATTATGGAATCAAATTTGGATGAATATTTTATGTATTAGCAACAATTTACATTTAAAAAACTGCAAAAAAATCACAATTAGCGACAAAAACTCGCAAACCCCATGTTTTCACTTATGGGGGTGATATTTAAAAAGTCATATTTTATTCATATTCTATGGCTAATTGTAAGGAGAAATGTCGAGTTTCAACTCGATATTAACAAATTCCAGACAAAAGTAAATTTTGCAGAGAATTTCATATAATTTTATTGCGTGCTGCAGAATGGCCTGCTTTTATTTATTTTTCCCCCAAAAGTCTAAATGTCAAAATCTATGAAAATAGACTTGATTCCATATTGTATGGAGCAGACGAAATATTGCTACGACTGAAAATTGACTACGTGTCATTTCAAGTTTTTAGCATTGAAGCCTTGGTAGAGATAAAGTTGGATCAACAAAAATAGATTTCTATCCAAGGATGCTATGCTAGGCCGTACGTCATTAAACAAACTATGTCAAATAACAAAGTACAACTCTATCTCTGACGAGACATTAATTTTTTGTAACGTCTGAATTAATTGTTCTTATAATTTTGTTAATCAGTAGATCGGACAGAAAACTACATGAATTTATGAAATCAAAGTTTACCAAGTTTGAAAATAATAAATCAATATCAAAATACATCAGGAAATTTTTTTGGATTGAATTTATAATCAATATTTTGAAAAATTGCTGGGAATAGAAAATTGATCTCAAATTGTTTCGAATTCTCATAATTTTCTTGATTCTTTGTTAACTCTCTTGGCTATTTGAGTACTTTTGAATCCGTTGGAATTCGCTTCAATTTACTTCAATTTAATCTATTTCTCAAAGTTTTCACGATTACTTCGAGAACAGTTTGAGTTATCGCAAAAATAAGATAACAGTTTGATTCAGATTTCAAAAACTTATAGATAAAGTACTTTGAAAATCACATTGTTTGTCATGAATGCGTAGTTGACATTGTTGACCATTCGTTATTCAAAATTGTTATAAGTTTGAATAATACTTGTGCAAAAAACGTTATAAATATAAATTATTTTTCTTACAAAATTAGGTACAAGTGGAGTTGAATATCGGTTACGAACCAAAGTTTATGTAGAAATGGAAGATTTCTCTTCTTTTCGAGGAGTTTTCACTGAGTTTAACAGCGAAGCAGGCGACATACCCGAGTGGTTGAAACCTGGTGGAGCGGCACGGGAGCAACAAATTAGCGGTTTTATACGAACGAAAGATAACGAACAATCTGAGTCAAGTTATCTTACAGCTTTATGGCCGCCTAATCATAATCCTTTTCCTTATGGTCCAGCAGGTGCCACACTTCATTTCGGAAACAAATTGTACTATGTTAGAGGTTTCGACCCATGTGACGTTTCCGCCCGTTTACGTCAAAATCCTAGGCGAACTCATTTTCCACTGAAAGACCACTTTTACATAGTAATGCCAAGGACAGGCGTCTATGAAGGAAAATTAGACGAAATTAATATGGCAGGTAATGGCGTGGAATCCCATTCAACTGCTGGCTCATCTTCGGGGATATCCGGTTAGAGTTCTTATATGCCCAAGAATTTATGTTGAGCAAATACTCTCGAGAATATGCTCAGCATTTAAGCTCGAACAGAGCATTTATAGAGCATTAAAGAGAATTTGAAGCATTTATTGTTTAAACAAATATATATCATAATTAATACATATGTTTTTACAAAAACATTCTAGAGTAAAATGAACATATACTTTTTTTAAATTAAAGAGTTGCTACAGGACAGGTAATTCCAGAATATCAGGGAATGTCAGGGAAAACCTGACAGAGTTAGGGAATTTTCGATGAATTAAAGTTGAAGTTAATTTTATCATTATGGTTAAAAATCGCAACTATTTGGTTGAAAATTAATCTGTTTTGGTTGAGGATTGAAACCATTTTGTAGAAAATTATCTTTCTTGGTCGAATTCAACTATTTTTGTTATAAAATTAAAATCCTTTTTGTGGTTGAAATATAATATATCACGTTTTTTGTTGAGAATTCATCTTTTTTGGTAGAAAATTCAACTACTTAGTTGGAAGTGGAACTACTATCTATGTTGAATAACATTTAATTTTCTTGGTGACTAGTTCATCTTTTTAGTTGGAAATTCCTTCAAAAATTCAAATATTTGGTTGAGAATTCATGTACTTTGATAAAAATTCATCTATTTTGTTAGAAAATTCATCTTACTGGTTGAAAATTGATCTTTTTGGTTGAAAATGACTTTTTTCTTATTTAGAATTAATTTTTCAAACTGCAACTGTAACTTTTCCATTTTTTGTCGAAAATTCATATTTTTTGATAAAAATTCAATCTTCTTGGTTAAAAATCATACTATTTCGTTAAAAATTTACTTTAATTTGATTAAAACTTAATTTTGTTACTGAAAATTTAACTATTACATTTTTAGTTGAAAATTTATCTTTTTTAGGTTAAAATTTAACTATTTGTTGAAAATCCGTCTTTTTTGTAGAAGACTACTCTCATTAGTTGAAATTTCATCTTTTTGGTTAAAAATTTATTTCTTTTGTTGAAAATTTAACTTTTATGTTGAAAATTCGTTTGTTTTTTGGCTGAAAATTTATTTTGCTAACTGAAGATTATCCTAATTTATTTTTCGGTGGAAAATCGACCTTTTTCGTTTAAAATCCATGTGTTTGGTTAAAAATTAAATTTTTTTTAGTTGAAGACTCATAATTTTAGTTGAAAATTCACTTTGACTATTACTTTTTTTGTGGAAAATTTACCTTTTTTGATAGAAATGTAATCTTTTTCATCAAAAACTTGTCTGTTCAGTAGAAAATTTACCAATTCTATTTTTTTAAGAATTCATTTCTTTGGCTGAAAAAACACTATTTGGTTGAAAATTCGTTTTTTTAATAGAAAATTCATGTTTTGGGTTTAAAAATCCACGATTTTGTCCAAAATCCATATTTTTGTTTGAAAATTTATATTTTTAGTTGCAAATTAATTAATTTTGCTGAAAACACGTTTTTTTTAATTCACTTCTCTAAATGCAAATTGAAATATTATATTTTTGGTTTGTAAATTTATCTTTTTTAGTTAAAAATTGAATTTTTTTGTGTAGAATTCATTTTTTTTCATTGAAAATTGGTTGCCCTAACTGAAAATTTACTTCTTCTATTTTTGGTTAAAAATCTTTTTTTTTATATTTTGTTGAAAATTCGTTTTTATTTTTGGCTAAACATTTATTTTTCTGATTTTGGTTGAAAATTTATTTTTTTTTTTAGAAGAAAATTCATGTATTTTGTTTAAAGTGAGTCTTTTCTAGTTAAAATATCATTTCTTTGGTTGAAAATTTATCTTCTTGACTTGAAACCACAAATACAAAGTGTTTCGAATATATTTAGAAAAAAAAATTTATTTTGCTTCCACATTATTAATATTCTAGGTGTATGTTTGGTTTTATACCTAGAAGATTTTAGAAATTGGGATATTGTAGCAACCCTGAGGAAGGCACTGTTTAATGCGAATAATATTTTTTCTATTACTTTGACTTCTTTTATCATTTAAATTAAGCACCCTTTCCAATTTGAACCGATGCATTTAGCCTTAAAATTTAAACAACGTAATTATTATTAATAAAAGTAGAAAATATGATTTTTTAAATCCTAATTCAAAATGCTCATAAATGCTTCCTTAAATTCTCCAAGCACATAAAGTACGAGCATATTCTCGAGCATATTTTCATGCTCGTGAAGTGGGCAAAGCGAAAATAGGTTCTTTGGAAACAGGCTCAATTAAAATTCCTTTGGAACCAAAAATTGGTTCTAATAAAAACCTAAATTTTTGTCTGTTCTGCGAATTATTCATACTGAATCTTCTAAATAAAAACGCATCATTCAACAATATTAAAGTTTGTTATTTTTTTCCTGCAGATTTTCATAGAGTATGTCATTCCGCATTAAAAAGTACAAACATAAGTGCAGCTATTCAGAAATAAGGTGGTTTTACAAACATCGTTTTTAATTGACCCAAGTGTCACGTAAATCCATTGAAATCTTCAAAATCAGTTAAAATCTGTTGAAACCCATTCAAATTTTTAAAATTCTGCATAATGTTTTAAATAAAATCCCTTGAAATGGAATCTCATTTATTCCGTAAAGTATAAATCATATGAAATTCCTTGAAAATAAATTGAATTGAATTTATTCATTATAATTCTCTAGAAAAAATCTTTAAAATCCCTAGAAATCTATAAAATCCCTTGAAATCCTTGGCGATTAATTGAAATCCTTGAAAGATTTGTGAATCGTTCAGAATCCCTTGAAATCCAATGACATTTTATTAATTTTCGAAAGTTTTTTAGAAATTCCTCAAAATCTTTAAAAATTGTTTGAAATCACTTGACAATATTTGTATTTCTTGAAATCCTTTATAATCCCTCAAAATCCCTTGAAATCTTTGGAAAACGTAAGAATTCATTAGAAAAATTTTCAGTTTTTTGAAAACCCTTGGATATAAGTTAAATTAAACTTATTTATTACATTTCTCTTAAAAACCCGTCAAAAATCTATAGAAATCATTGAAATTCCATGAAATCCTTGGACCTTTAATAAAATTCTTACATCTTGTGAAACTCCTTGAAATACATAATAAATATATCTTGAAAGATTTGGAATCGATAGGAATCCTTTGGAATCGATAGGAATCCCTTGAAATCATTTATTTTCCAAAATTCACTCAAAACCCCTTGAAATCTCTTGAAATCCTTTGGAATTTCTTAAACTTCACAGAAATGTTTGAAATTCTTTAAAATGTTCTAAACTCCCTCGAAATGTTTCACAATTGCTTAAAATCCGTGGAAATATTTTTAAATCTGTTGAAAACCGAAGAAAGTTTTTTTAATTAGTTGAAATATTCGGAAAATACTTAAAATCCTTTCAAAAGCCTAAAAGTCCGTGAAAGTCCCTCGAAATTTGTTGAAATCTTTTGGGATCCCTTAAAATTACCTGATACGTTTGGAAATCTTTAAAATTCCGTGAAATGTTTATGGAATCTACCGAAATTCCTTAAAACACATGCAAAATTCACTGTAATTCAAAATGAATAAAACACAATCACTAAAGTTCTCTAAAAAGCGCCTAAATTCTTATAAGTCTTTGAAATTCTTTAATCTTGTGTAATTCTTTGGAATACCATAAAATCCTTTGAAATCGATAGAAATCCCTTCAAATTTTATTTAATGTGTTTTCCAAAGTCCCCTAGAAATATTTTGAATCTTTGGAAATCCTGCAAAATTTTTCGAAATAACTTTAAATTTGGTTAATCTTGTAAAATCCTTTGAAATTCCTCAAAATTCCCGGAAATGATTGAAAATATTTAAAATGTAAACTCGTTCAAAATGTTTCGAAAATACTGGAAACCCGTTGAAATTTTTTTAATCCCTTGAAAACCAATGAAATCTTTTAAAATTAGTAGTAATATTTAGAAATCCATAAAATCCTGTTGAAAACCTTCAAATCCGTCGAAGAACCTCGCAATTCGTTGAGATCCTTTGGAATCACTTAAAACCTCCTGATATATTTGAAAATCTTTAAAATGCCGTGAAATTGTTTAAAATTGGACAAAATTGCTTAAAACCCATAGAAATTATATGGAATTCTTATTGAATTAAACTCATTCATTAAAGCTTTCTAAAAAGAACGTTCAAATCCATACTAAATTTTTGAAATCCTTTAATCATGTCAAATTCTTTGAAATACCTTAAAATTCTTTGAAATTCTTTGAAATTCTTTGAAATCGCTAGGAATGCCTTCAAATTTAACATATTTTAATTTTTTAAGTTCAGTAGAAATATTTAAAAACCTTTGGAAATCCTGCAAAAAATTTTGAAGTACCTCAAAATTTTGGAAATCTCTTCAAATCCTTTGGAATTCTTTAAAATCCCCGAAAATTTTTGGGAATATTTAAAATCTAAACTCGCTCGAAATATTTCGAAATTTCTTGAAATGTGTGGAAATATTTTTAATCTCTTGAAAACCGATTAAATCTTTTAAAACTAGTTGAAATATTTGGAAAACCCTGACAATCCTATTAAAAGCCTTAAAATCCGTGGAAGTCACTCGAAATTGGTTGAAATCCTTTGGAATCCCACATAACCTGATATTCTTGGAAATATTTCAAATGCCGTGAAATTTTTATAAAATTTGACGAAATCGCTTAAAGTCCATGGAAATTCTCTGGAATTCCTTGAAATTCTTTAAGAGTCGAATTCTTCAGTTAAATAAATAAATCATTCGTTTGTACCTTATATATTTTTTGCACCAACTCTTTCAATATTTTAACATTCTTTATTTCTTTAATGCTTTTCTTATAATGATTTCCTATAAAGATTTTTCTAGAATCGCGACAAAATTATAATAAATTCATTATAAGAAAATCATTATACCCACAATGAATTTCCTATAATATTTTTTCGTAAAGGGGGCATAAGAAAGGATTGCAGGGGATTGCATGAGATTGTATAAGATTGCAGAGAGGGAGAGAGTAATCACCAGATTTCAGGATTAATTAAGCCCTTTGTTTATTATTATCCTTGAAAGGAACCTTGAAAGTAAAATAATAATAAATAAAAAAGGAACTAAACGAATAATGTTCAACAGAATTTAATTATATGCAATTATATAGGACATGGAATACAATTCGATGTCTACACCATTGGATCCATTGGATATAGAGCACAAAGCAGAGGGGTAATTTCCTTTAACCCTCATTGGAGAACACACGTGTGCGATTGGGTGTTTCGTCATGGTCGAGAACGGTGACAAGCGTTAATGGGCTTTATAATATCTTTGTGTGTGTGTGTGTGCATCCTAAACGTAATTATGTACATAAGAGCGTAATCAAGGCCAGTTATCTAGTTATTTGCAGAACACGCTTTTTTCATCTGTGTAAACACCAGTTGGCTAGTACCCGAATATTCAATTACGAGGACATTGACTGGTGCAGAGCTACTAATAAAAGCGACAATATTGGTACATCATTAAAATTGGTACAACTTCGCACAGGGTAGTGATGCATGTTGATCATTTCCAAATTTTTCCGAAATCTCATCAAATTAAATTAAAACCTTGAGCACCATACTCATCAAATCGAGATGAACGATCACACAGTCGAGATGATCGTCTCGTCTCGATCGACTTCTTTCATTACCAATTCTTGATCTCCATTAAATTTCAGTTCCATCTAACTATGTTTTAAGCAAATCTCGATTTTGTCCAAAAGTGCTCGACATGCATCACTAGCACTGAGAAAAAAATTAAGTCACGGTGACAAAATAATTTTGTCAATAAGTTTTTGTTTGTTTTATAAAAATTTGGTGGCGATTACCAAAAATTTGGTTGTGATTACTAAAAATCTGGTGTAATAAAACAATTTATTTGGCTCAAAAAAAAATTTTGGTTTAATCGCCGTTTGTTATGTGTACCAGAGAATTCGTTTGCTAATACCAAACTAGTCTTAGTATGTAATATGGCTGATTTCAGCTGATATTCCAGAGAAAAGAGCGCATTTTCGATTTGATCATTGAGATTTTTTTAGCAGTTTCAAATCAATTAAAGTTTAATTCGGTGTGATGAATTTTGGATATTCGTTAGGGAAATATATATGCTACAACTATTTTGTGAAATGAAAATGACTTTGGAATTTGGGATAAAATTATTTGAGAAGTCTTTCGGATAATCACATTTTTGTCTATAATCCTGGATCATCTAATAGTTGTGGATAATTAGGTAAATTCTTTGCAAAATAAACGCATTTTATTGAATCAATTAATTTTTCTCACTTTACCATGTTCTCGCGTAAATGAGATATTTTATGAGAGTTGACAAAGAAACCGATTCTCTGAGGACGGCAATTCAATCCGAACTCAAGAGAAACAATATCTAGGTCTATGGCCTAATGTCTCTGTTGTTACATTTTTTAAGAAGAAAATTAGAAACACAATATTAACAAGTCAATTTGTGCAAAAATTTATTTTTGAAACAAAAAGGCTAAGAAACATTGTGAATCCAAAAATCAGTTGTTTTGAAAAAAACACATTCAAAAAGTTCAATTACAAAGTTGTTTGGGAACATATTTTGAGGCCTTTCTATGAAATTCTTTTTGTATATATTGAACTTTTTGAATGTGTTTCTTCAAAACAACTGATTTTTGGATTCAAAATGTTTCTTAGTCTTTTTGTTTCAAAAATAAATTTTTGCACAGATTGACTTGTTAATATTGTGTTTCTAATTTTCTTCTTAAAAGATATTTTATTATATCTACAGAATTTCCTTCTGCAAAATGATATTGTTACTCAAACCAAATAATTGCATTGCTTTTACAAAAATATGTTCATTGCTACAAAATATATTTGTTTAATTAGCAAAAGGTTTTATTGTGCCCAGTACAACATGTGTTTGAGCTTACCAAACTTTTTGTTTGGATCAACCGAATGGTTTAAGAAAATAATTTGGTTAGCTCGAGCAAACGGTTTTGTTGCTGCTATAACAAACGACAGATTTGGTCAGTACAGCCAAACTTTTGATGAGTCAGCCAAACATTTTTCTCAATTTGTTGGAAAAGCTATAGAAACCTTGGCGAAAGTTTTGGATAGAAAAATTTCTATCGATCTCATACCATTTCTTTCCCGAATTTCTATCCGAACAAATCTTTTTCCTCGTCTTTTTCTTTCTGATTTAATCCTTGGTAGGATATATTTTCTATCCTTCCCTATTATAAATCTATTTATCTATTATTCTATCCTAAATGTTTTTCTTGATTATGTACCTGAAATCCCTTCATTTTCCAATACAAAACAAGATCTTTCCATCATTAGTGAATAAACTGGAAATAATCTGATAATTGTTATCATCATTCTAGATTGAATGCGTGAGATGAAGAAATTGAGGCTGGTCACTCGGTTTTGTATGAACCTATATAAAATCGACCCTCCTGACAAATTTTGCGACAGTTTCTTCATCATCAATAAAGTCCTGCTAGGTGGTTACAATCTAGTTCCTAACATCCTAACTCCTCCCAGTTTCTCACATCCGTCATCATAGGGTTCGTCCAAGATGGGCAGGTACAAGTATTCATCGAGGCGTTATGAAATTCTATATGAAGCACACGTCGCCAGACTCTTTAGGAAATTATGATGTATTAGGTTTTGAATTGGACCATCTAGATGTTCCATTTTGCTTCGACACAGCGGTCTCATTTAACACCTAGTGTCAAAAAATCTTTTTCGATCGATCATAATCGACAATGCTAAATTGATGGCAAGAAGAAAACTTCATCAACTGTGAAAAGCTTGCAGAATATGGTAATTGTTTACTTTGATGACTTTTTGGAATTTTGGAATAAATCGTTTGAAACCTTTTGGAAAATCTTCTTCAGTCTGTGACAGTAACGCGTTACTTATTTTGAAAAGTAACCGTATCGTTAAAGCGTTACAATTTTCGGGTAACTGCAATTTAAAGTACGTTCTTTACTGTACGTTACTTTAAAAAATTTGTTCATGGTATTTATATAATAATTTTTTTTAATGAAAAAGAATAAACAAAATACTGTTTTTTTCTATGTTATTTATACTCAATAAATGTTACAAAATATTTGTATAAAATAATTAGAAGACACCACAGGATGATTTCTGTAGCCTCCAATAAGGAGCTCCTTTTCATTTTTTTCTCTGCTAAAGGAGTAACGGATTTCTCATAATTTATTTGTAGGTAAATTATTCCATCGTTAGTATCTGGAAAAAATTGTGAATATAATTATAATTTAATAAATTATAATTGGCCCTTAGATTTGTATAACACTTATTTGTAAATTATATTACCGGAGTAAATTTTTTTATTCTATAAATGAAAAGAAAGGTTATTTCTAAAATAAATTGGACATTGTTCGTTATAACATTTATATTTTCTCGACAATTATTATCTTTACTCTATAGTAATCCATTTGCCACTAATATTTTATTATGCATTGAGAGATGTAGTGAATTTTTTCATAAACATTTAAGTTTCTAATTTTTATCATAAATGATGCAAGTTATTACGAAAAAGTAAAATGTATTTTAGTATAAATTTTTTATCTGTGAATATTTTTATGTTAACATTTTTATCGTATATGTTGTTGTTTATGTAAAAATGAGTGATAAATAATAATAATAAAATAATAATAAATTCAAAAAAATTACAAAACATATTAACATTTTAAATACGCCAAAAACAACTAAGACATGTTTAACAATATCACATCAACTCATAAAATCAAAATTTATCATATCTAAAAATCATAAGCTCATAAATTTGTTAACAAATATTCTCATAATGACATGTGAATCACAAAATTTGATCACGAATCCTGTAACAACAAAAACATTATTTATATTATATGTCCATAATGTTAAGTCATGATTTACAAAATTTATAAAAAATATTTATTATTAATATATAAATACGTAATTAATACATTAAAGTAAAACATTAATTATATAGATGAATATTTTTAATTGAATATTTATAAATAAAAATTATTTAAAAACTATAAATTATTAATTCAATCAAAGTAGATAAATTCTGAATCAAAAATATAATATTAGTCTATTAAAATAAAATAAATGAACTTTCAACCAAAAAATTGAATTAAAAGTAAAATTATAACTTTTCAATAATGAAAGATGACATTTCAAACGAAACAAAAAATTTCATATAAAAATAGGAATACTTAACGAAACAGATGATTGCTCCACCAAAAAAAAATTAATAATTCAATTAAAGTAGATGAATTATGAATCAAAAATATAATAGCAGACTATTAAAAAAAAAAGAAATCAACTTTCAACCAAAAAATTGAATTAAAACTGAAATTATAACTTTTAAATTCGTCTACATGAAATTTAGCGTTTGTGGAAAAAAAAAATTTGTTACTTAAAAATGATAATACTGTAGAAATATTCTTTTGGACGAGAAGAAAACAACTTAAAATGCTTCAACTTTGGAGAATATTTTCTGCTTCTCATCAGGATAGAAATTTTTTACTTCGAAATTCTTGAAATAAGAAGAATATTATAATTAAACAAAAATTATTTAAGTAAAAAATTTTTATTATTTGTGTATCTCTCAATCCAAAAATTTTTCTACTTTCCTATAATAAAATTTGAAAAATATATGTTTACAAAGCTTAGATAGTACTTGCAAATCTTCAAAAATGGCTAAATCCAGAAAATAATAAAATATGTAAATGATTAAAAAACGTTTTTCAAACCTTGAGATGTTTTTAGTAGTTTTAACAACGCTCACTGAAGAAATGAGCAAAGACTTTTTTTTGTACATAAATGAAAATTAGGTGAAACGTAAATTTCTGATTTGAGAAAACAATATTTCCACGAAGTTACGGATATTTAAAAAATCACAAATTTTTTCTTTAAAATTCTATAGTTTTTTACCCAATTCAGATATTTGTGTATTTTTTTGGATTCTAGTGAGGTTTACCGTCGTTTTTTAAAATCCATTAGAAAATTAAAAACATATTAACAGGAGAATTTTTTTCATAAAATCAAATTTCTGCATTTTTTTTAGAAATAACGGATGATACAAAAATTTGGAATGAAATTGGCACATCTTGAACCGTCTACAAAAAATGCCTCTTGCTGTTTTATGGTATCTTGCATCGCTTACGAGAAAAATTCGAAAAATATATTTTCCGAAAAAAAAGAAAAAAATTCGAATATCTTAATTTTATATCCATTTTTTTCAAAATCGAAAAAATATATTTTGCTTAATTTCCTCTGAAAACAACATAGTTCGTCGGTGAAAGATTCTGCCTTGGTGAAACCGAAGGAAAAAAAAGTTATTAACAATTTATTTTACTTGATACGCACTGCTTCTATTATTGTTCGCTTTTGTAGGATCCATTTTTATTGTTAAAATATTTCGCTTTGGGTGATGTTTTTTTTGAAAAACTAAACTTATTAAAAGAAAAAGAATTTCTATGCAAATTTAGTCATTTAGAAATAATTATAATGTAAATTAAAAACATTGTACACGATTGTTAAGCTTGAAAACACTTCAGAATAACAAAAAAATGTCTGCAGCTTTTGGGAATTGAAAACAAGATATCAAAAATGTATTTAAAAAAAAGTAACGCCATGGTAACGCGTTACTTTTTTTAGTAACGGTAATGGTAACGCGCTACTTCTTGAAAAAGCAATAGTAACGCGTTACAAATTTTAAATCACCTCAAAGTTTCTAAATTTTGTGAAATCTTCTTCAATTTTATATTATATTGAAATCTTTTTAAAACTTCTGATTCTTCTAAGCATCTTTTAAAATGATTTCAATTTTACCAAATTTTTTTTTTTCTACAAAAACTTCAAAATTTTCTAATATCTTTTAAAATGATAGGCTTTTCTCTATAATTTTTCTTAAATTATGCAAAATTTAAAAAAATGCCTTAAAATCTTCCAGATTTTTTCTTTTAAATTTGAAAATATTCTTAAATATTCTGATAAAATTACTTTCTGAGAATAAAAAATAATTTTTTATTTTTCTATAAATCTTAAGAAAATTGAAAGCCCTAAAAATGTTAAAAAGTCTCTTCTTTCGAAATATTTGAAAATTTGCATCACATTAAAATTTTTTTTGAATATTCCCCAGTTTTAAATTCTTTATTTATCTTCTCAAAACTTCTGATCATCTCTTAAACTTCCTCGATTTGTTTTGAATTTTTCTCTCTTGCAAGATTTCAAAACTTCATTTTCAGATCATTTAACGCTCTTCTCCGAAATTGCAGGAAATTATTTGAAATTTTTTAAAAACTTTTTTCATTTTCCTTTAAAAATAAATTTTTCAAAATTAAAAGTCATTTAAAATTCGCCCATTTTATTCTCTTAAAACCTTTCTAAATTCTTAAAAAAGATTAGGTTCAAAATCTTGAAAAATCTACAATATATTTGAAAATTTTCAAAAATTATCAAAATCTTCTTAAGTTTTGAATTATTTTTTAGTCTTTTCAAATTTTCTAAATATCTTTCAAAGAAACTCGAATTCTTTCCTTAGTTAGGTAATTTTGCAACATTAAAATCTGCTGCTTTAAAGTCTTCAGCACTCATTTTCGAAATCTTACTTCCAAATTCTACTTCCAAATATCTTTTGAAATAATGTAGTTTTCCTTAAAAAAATTCAAATCCTGTTAAATTGCAAAAATTGTACTAAAATCTTCCAAATTTTTTTTCCACATATTTTAAAATCATTAAAACCTTAAACTAATCTTTGAAAATAAAACCTCAATCATTTTGAATTTTCCCAGAAATCTGATTGGCGTTTCCGGTAATTTTTTTTACCGGTATATAACAATATTTTTTACCGGTAGTTCGTAAATTAAGAGGTCCTAAGATTTTGTCCATAATTTAATTCTTATCTCTTCAAAAGTGTAAAAGTTTGTAAACTGTAGCATTATGAAAAATTAAAAAAAAAAAAAACAGAATGATTTCCCAATATTGAAAAAATAATTTGCAATTAAAAATGTTATCTTTGACAATACTGTTTAGAAACATTTAGACATAAATTTGATCATAAAATAAGATAACTTCTTTTAAAATTTTGCTTCACAAAATTAATAATGCAGAAATTTTGTAATCTTTATTGATAGCAATTGTATTAATATTATTGATTATATTAATAGCAATTATTATTAGCAACAATACAACAAATAAAAATATCAATCAGGTTTTCCTCAACAATATATGCAAAATCTTGTGATTACAACTTTTTAAGAAAAGGATTATCTAGACTGATGTAAAAAATTTAGGTAATGCTCGTAGTTTTTGTTAGAATTTATCAGCCTGAATTTACCCCTGTTTGTGGTAATTTAGGATTGGTTGAAAAATAAATAAAAAAGGAGACAGAAGGTCGTAAAGTCTGAAGCATCCTTCGTCAGTCGTCATAAAAACGATTCGTATTCACGGACGCATTTTCCCTCGGAAAGAGTGTTATTGGCTTTCAGAGCGGATTTTTTCTCCGTTTAATTGGATCGCGCTCTAGAATAAGAGGCCAATTTAGCAAGGTAAATTTACCTGGCACAAGAGGACTTTGTGGTAGTATATATAATTTTCATATTTTCCGCAATGATACCTCTATTATTCAGTAGCACAAACTGACAGTTTTTCATTTTTAATTTATTTTTAAAAAACTTAAATCTGTAAATCTAAAAATTTTTAATCCAATTTAAAATCGGTCAATTTAAACTTTTTCAATCCTGGAAGATTTTTAATCAAAAAGTTTTTACCAAGAATTCAGGCATATGGGTCGTTGCCAAAAATCGTGAAATATAAATCACGGCTGTTTTACCAATTTCCATGATTTAATAGACTTTTTTAATAACACTGGGATAAAATACTTACATTGAAGAAGTTTTCAACAAAGTTTTGAAATTTTAATTACTTTCTCTTTTAATAAGAAAATAAAATATGACACAAATTTTCACTCGGTGACATGCCCCAAAGTATAAACTAGAAACACACAAAATGAAAAATTAATGACAAAAGAATTTTATGAATGATTTTTGCTTGTATTAATTGAACAGAAAGATGACTTTTTCTACCATAAAATATTAATCTTCCAGCCAAAAGGATGAATTTTTGAGAAAACAGTTGAATTATTGACCCAAAAATATGAATTTTTAATAAAACAGTTGAATCTTTAATAATAAGGACGAATTTATGACCATGAAATATGACTTTTCTACCATAAGAGATGAATTTTATACCGAAACACGAATTTTCAAAACGGTAAATTAAATGAAAAAAAACAAACAATTTTTAACAATATAGTTTAATTCTCAACTGAAACGATGCATTTTCAACAAACAATACTAATTTTTTAACCCAAAAAACGAATTTTTACGAAAATACAATTATTTTCTACCAAATAGTTGAATTTTGAACTCATAAAGTATAAATTTCAACCAAAACAGGAATAGGTAAATTTTCAGATAAAAACTTAATTTTTAAAACACCGTTGATTTTTCAAACAACATTTTTTTTCAGCAAGAAAATTAATGGTTTAGCAAAAAAGACGAATTTTTAATCAAATAATATATGAATTTTCCACAAAGTTGTTCAATTTTGAAAAGAAAAAGGCGTATTATCTCCACAAAAAAAAATGAATTTCTCAACTGAAAATAAAAATTTTGAATAAAAAAGTTAATTGTCTACCAAATAATTAAATTGTCTTCCAAATAGTTAAGTTTCATAAAAATAGTTGAATTTCCATAAAAATAGTTTAACTTTTAACCACATATAACTGGATATTTAGCCTAGAATATGATCTTTCAACAAAAAAGTTAATTTTCAACTCGAAAAGTTGAATTTTCGACACCAAAGTAGAATTTTCAAGAAAAAAGTTGATTTTCACCCAAAAAAGGAGACTTTTCTACCTTAAAATATAAATTCTCTACCAAAAGATATCAACCAATAAATCAAACAATAAATATTTCAATTTGAAATAAAAAAAAAGTTAAAAGTTCAAAAGTTTTTAAAAGATTCAAAAATAGGTAAAAATTTAAGAAGATTTCAAGGAAAATTGTAATTGATTTTTTATTGTGAAAGCTTAATTTTAAGAAAATATTTGAAAGATTTTAACACGTTTCGAATAATTTTCTGGAATTTTGGAAAAGAATGTAGAAGATTTTAAAGCAAAATTTTGCAATTTCTTCTTCTTGATTGCAGCGCGCTGAAAAAATTTCTGAATTGTTTAATAAAAAGAATCTGTAAGCTTAAGGTCTGGCGAGTTTAACGATATGATCACTCTTATCTCAAAAATACTTTTCGTTAGGAAAAAACTGGAAAAAATCACAGATATTCATTAGGACTCATTTTTCAAAATTCAGAAATATATTCACCAATTTATTTTTCACGGGGATTTATTTACAAAAACACTAATTTATTTTGAGAACAAATGAAGATAGAAAGCCGTCTGTGTCTCCACATGTGCAGTTTTGGGATGCGAGTGCAGTTCAATAATTAAATTCATGATAAAATAGGTCTTACGCTCTCTTACTGCAACGCTTTCTTCACCCACATCTGTTGAACGGAGTCGAACTGCTTCTAGGGTTACTGTTGTCATTGAAATAATATTTTTTTCTGCCACTTGTCCTGCTGTGTCTCCCACGCACCAATACTGATTGAAGTCAAAAATATTCAGAATTATATTTCTTGCGTAAGAATGATTTTATGACAAATTTATGAATTGAACTGCACTCGCATCAGAAAACTGCACTCGCACAAGAAAACTGCACTCGCATCAAAAAACTGCACTCGCATCAGAAAACTGCACACGGGAAGCCATTAAACGGCTTCCTATCTATATTGGCTCTCAAGATAAAGTATTTGTGAATAAATCCCTGTAAAAAGTAAATTATTGAATACTTTACAATTTAGAAAAATGTATTTCATAAGAGAATGTTGCAAGAATATCTGGGAATTTTTATAGATTTTTTCAGAAATTATTATAGAAAATCATTATATAGAAAACAATTATAAGGTAATCAGCACTTAAATAAATAATATAAAAATATCGAAGAATTTATTGTCAAAATCAGAGAAATTACAGAGGAACAATTTATTTTAGACCACTCATAATCTCATATATAAGGCGATAAATTTCACTTTCTTTATATTTTTCAATTATCGTCTTCACATTTATAAAAAACCTGAAAGTAGTGTAGGGCAAAGATTTTCCGTGTTTTCTTAAATGGGATACAATTTTTGTTAAAAATTCAACTTCTTGGTTGAAAGTTGAACTACTTTATTGAAAATTACTTTTTTCTGATGATATATAATGTTAGTTGAAATGTTCGACTGTTTGTTTAAAAATGAAATTTTTTTTGAAAGTTTATATTTCGGGTTCAAAATTCGACTATTCTGTAGAAAATTCATCATTTTGTTTTAAAAATTGAAGTATTTAATCAAACATTCAATTTTTTAGTTTAAAATTCATATTTTCGTGTTAAAAATTCGACTGCTTCGTGGAAAATTCGTCCTTTTGGCTTGAACATTCAACTAGTTGGTAAAAAATTCAACTACATATTTGGTGGAAAATTCAACTATTTGGTAGATCACTGAACTGTTTTGGGAAAATTTCACTTTTTTGGTAGAATTCTATTTTCTATTCTATTCCTAATTTTAGTATAAAATCCATCTCTTTAGTTGAAAATTGAACTAATTCGTTGAATCTTCCCTTTTTGGGGGTAAAAATTAATTTTTGGACTAAAAATTTAATTCAACAATGAGGTGGAAAAGTCAACTATAGGGTAGAAAATTCATCTGTTTCGTGGAACATTCGTTTTTTATTTAAAATTAATTTTTTGAAGTGGAAATTGAACTATTTTATTTTCTGTTGAAAATGAATATTTTTTGTTTAGCAATCCCACCATTTGGTTGAAAATTTATGTATTTTGTTAAAAATTCTTCTTTTTTGTAGAAAAATAATCTTCTCGGTTGAAAATTTTTATAATTAATATATCTAATATATTTCAATAATATATTTATTATATTATATGTTCAATATCTATTTAATAATTTTGGTGAGTTTTTATTTAAAAAATTAATTTGAGAGTTATAAAATTGTTAATTTTATAAATAATCTTTTTTTTTTAACACTTTTGAAATAAAAACGTACCACAGAGATTTGTGGAGAATCTTTCAAGAAGCAAAATGACGCGTACAAAATTAGAATTAATTAAGAATTGCAACTACTTTTAAATAAACAATTTTACCCTAAAACATTTTTTTCTAAAGTTTGTCTTTAGTTCTATCAAAAAATCAGTTACAATTAACGATAGCAATATTTTCCTTGATTTTATAAATAATTGTTAACAATGCTTATTTTGAAACTTGAGATAACTTTAGTACATCCTTAATATGATGTTAAAACTGACAAATGCTGGAATAAACTGTCAAATTGATCAATGTGGATATTGTGCGTTAATGATTTTGAAGATTATTATATACAATCTTTTGCAATTTTTCGAATATTAATATTTTTTTGCATTCCCCACTGAAAAAGAAAAATGTGAAGGAAAGTCAGAAAATCACTAGTTTTAAAATTAACTTCTTAGTCTAAAAATTAATAATTTTGTGTTGGAAATTCAACTGTTTAGTCAAAAATTCATAATTTTGGATTCAAAATTCAACAATTTGGTGAATAATTCAACTATTTGGTCAAAAATTCAACTTTTTTGTTGAGAATTCATATTTTCGAGCTTAAAAATGTAAAAAGTTGATAGAAAATTCAACTCTTTGGTAGAAAAATCAACTTTTCTTTTTAATTTGCCCTTATAAATTAAAAATGATTGGTTTTCAATGAAACTTTATTTGTTCTATTTTTTGTTAGAAAGTAATCTTTTTTAGACTGACAATTCAACTATTTGTTTGAATTTTTTTTTTTTTTTAGTACAAAATTAATATTCCTGGCTGAAAATTCAACTATTTAGTTAAAAATGTATGCATTTTGTTGAAAATTCTTCTTTATTTGGTTAAATTATATTGTCTTTTACTTAAAATTAAAAAAAAAAATTTTAAACATCTAATATTATATTTTCTATTGATAATTCATCCTTTTAGGTTTACCATTCCACTGCTTCGTTGAAAGGTGAACTAGTTTTTTGTAAAAATTTCATATTTTTGTTGAAGATTCATCATTTTAGAAGGAAAATTCATCTCCTTGGTTGACAATTAAACTACTTTTAAATTTTTTTTAATTTTCGGGTTGAAAATTCAACCGTTTGGTATAGAATATTTGACATTTTGTCATGGAAATTCAACAATTATCGGTAGCAAATTTAACTATGTGGTAGAAAATTTAACTGTTTTGTAGAAGATTCTTTTTTTTTCATTTGAAATGAATTGTTTTAAGTGGAAGTTTAACTCAAATTCGTTTTTGCTTAACAGTGAATTTTTTTAGTTTAGAAATTCAACTATTTGGTTCAAAATATTTGCAGTTTATTGAAACTAATTATTTTTTGGTAGAAAAATAATCTTCTTGATTAAAAATTCCACTTTTCGGTTAAAAATGTATGTATTTTGTTGAAAATTTCATTACTGGGTCAAAAAGTAACTTTTTAACTCAAAATATAACTATTTGATTGAAAATGAACTTTTTTGTTGAAACTCCATATTTTCTGGTTGAAAATTTAACGGTTTTGTATAAAAAAAAATTTATTTTTGTCTCGAAAATTCAATAATTTGGTAGAAAAAAAAATATTTTGTGAAAGATTCATTTCTTTTAATAATACAAATTAATTTTTTTAAATGAAAATTTAGCTGTTCCATTTTTTGTTAAAATTGAGCTTTTCAGTTTAAAAATCCAACTATTCGGTTGAAAATTGATGCAGTTTGTTGAGAATTCATCCTTCTAAGTAGAAAATTAATTTTCATTGTTAAAAAATTATCTTTCTTGTTGAAAATGTTATTATTATAATTTTGAAAACTTAACTGTTTTGTAGGAAACTCGTCTTTTAAGCTCAAAATTTTCAATATTTGATTCAAAATTTATTTATCTTGATGAAAATTCGTCTTTCATAGAAGAAAATTAATCTTCTTGGTTAAAAATTCATCGTTTTTAACTTGAAAATTATACATTTTGGAAGATTTTTTTTCTTTATTGACTTTAGAGATATCCGGGAATTTTTTTAGATTTTTCCTAACGTGCATCTCGTTCAAGAAACAGATGAAAGTCGATGCTCGAAAAAGGTGGCCGAAAAACCTTGTTTTGGGGGATTTTTTGGTCTCTAACTATTGACAACAATTTTTTAGGATAAAAGAGACCATATCGTTGAATTCGTAAGACTTTAAGCTTTCCGATTCTTTTTATTAAACAATTCAGTTCCTTTTTGGACGAGTTGCAATCAAAAGAAGTGAGGTGCCCCGATTTTTGACCCCGACTTTAGTATAGACAAAATTTCCATCATGCACTCAGTTATTGCTATCATATCCAATAACTCATTCGAGTATTATAAATGGTTCGCGGATGCAATGTGTACATAATAACAGGTAAAGTATCCGATATTCGATTATGGAAACCCATACCTTTTCAGGTTCCAGATGTTTAGGACAGACACCCTTACCTTTCAGATCACATACTTCTTCCTATGTTTTCCCTCCCTTCATTTTATTATTCACTATACTTTCTCTCTTTTTCACCCTCGTACAATCGGGATTTCTCTCTTTTTATTTCCCCTCTCTTGGTCATTCCTAATTCAATATCGGTCTTCCAGGGGGTGCGGTAGTTCGAGGGCTCTTTTTGAATTCGCTACTTATGCGAATGGAATGACGCCCCAACGCTTTTATTGGAGGTTTACACTCGTGTCCCTTCGGAATGTCTAATTTGCCAGCACGCTTGATTTAAGAATCCTAATGTCACGATAGTGATGCTGTTAAATTGACGAAAGGGGATTGCTTGTTTAAAGCACCAACTGCATTGCATGTGATATTGTGATTCGGATCAGGAGAGGACATACACTTTTTCCTCCTATACATTCCATTTCGAAAGGGACAATTTTATGATCGATCAATCGTCTTTCATGATGCTGCAATAAAACGTCCTGGTTTATTTTCCTCACGGCCATCGATAAATTCTCAGGTGCAAAGATTCAAGATAAAGACACTTAACTTTTATGTGGATCATGTACTTTGAAGATGATCTTTTTACGATTTTTAGAAGCACGTTTTCGAGATTTAAGACACCGAATTTAAAATTAGAAAATCTTGTATATTGTTATACCAGTATGCCGCATTACCCCTTTCGGGGTAAGCGTGACTCACTTGGTTGGGAAGGGAGTAATGTGGGGGAAGGGTACATTTTTTTTAGATTGATCTAGAATACCCGTTTTGTTTATTTGAATAACATGTTCGTTCCGCAACACTGTTCCGACCAATATCCGTCATTTGTTGCATATTTGTTTCTTACCCTTTCCTTCAAAAACCATAATTTTTGTTTTATTTGCGTTAATTTTGAGGCCCATGTTCGTCTTCGTCATACTTGTATTTAGTTTGCTTAACGGTCTTTGCAAGTCTCCGATTGACTCTGCCATAGCAACCTTATCATCTGCGAACACTAACCCACGTTCCCTCACTGTACCGAGATCCACACCTTCTTCGTCGAGGAGGGACATTCTGAGACACTTGTCCATGAATATAATAAATAGCGATGAGGACATAACGCATCCTTGCCTAACACATCTTGCATAATATGGAACTAGTCATTCAGTCCATTGAATCCGTCCTCTTTCAGGACTTCCCAAAGTTTACTTCTGTCCACCTTTTCAAATGCTTTTTCTAGGTCAACAAATTCACAGAGACCTTTTTCAGGTACATAAAGTACTTAAGGCCTCTTAATTTCCTTGAAAAAGAGTTCCCCGATTATCAGACCTTATCTTTAGTTTATTTTCTGAAATTTTAAACAACGTACCCCCCTTTGTTAGGGTCCGTAAGTTTTGACTCTTTCCCCTATAAATCTTTATCTAACGTAATTTCTATAGACTGAATTTTTTTCGTGAATTTATTTACAGGTCATCTGAAAATACTGTAAGACGAATTGGGGAGGACAGTTTGGTCAAATCTTCCTTTTTATCAATTAACAAAGTAGTTCAATTTTCAAACAAGTATTTCCGAATTTTTAACCAAAAAAGGCGAACTTACAACAAAAAATATAATAGTAGATATTGTAACTAAAAGAAGATTTTCAGTTCAAGTCAGAAACAGTTGAATTGAACCAGAAAAGAAGACATTTCATAAAAATACTTGAATCCTTAACAAAGAACCATTTTTCCGTTAATGAAGAGGAAAAATTTCATATGAAATGTAGAATTTTCAAGTCAAAAAAGATTAATTTTCAATCAAGAAGATTAATTTTCTACTAGAAAAGACAAATTCTCAACAAGATACATAAATTTTCAACCGAAAAGTGAAATTTTAAAGCTAAAAAGACGAGCTTTCTACAAAACAGTTGAATTTTCATCCAAATAGTTGCATTTTCAACCAAGAATATTTTTTTTTATCAAAAAGACGAATTTTTAACAAAATAATGTTTCTAACCTAATAGTTAAATTCCCAAACAAGAAGATCAATTTTTTACCAAAAAAGAAGAATTTTCAACAACTAAAAATGGATCAGTTAAATTTTCATTTAAAAAAATTAACATTAAATTTAAAAAAATCAATCATCTACCAGAAGAATAGAATTTTCTACAAAACTATTGTATTTTCATGACAAAAGGACGGATTTTCTATACAAAACAATTGAATTTCCGATCTAAAAATATATATTTTCAACAAAAAAGTTCATTTTTAATCAAATAGTTATATTTTGAGTTAAAAAAATTATTTTTTAACCCAAAGAAGAAATTTTAAACAAAGTACATAAATTTTTACCAAAAAGTAGAATTTTCAATCAAGAAGATTATTTTTCTATCAAAAAATAATGATTTTCAATAAACTACAAATATTTTGAACCGAATAGTTGAATTTCTAAACTAAAAAAATTCGTTTTTAAACAAAAACGAATTTGAGATGAATTCCCACTTAAAACAATTCACTTTAAATGAAAAAAACAAATCTTCTACAAAACCAAAGAGATGAATTTTTTCTAACAATGATAAACCTTCAACAAAAAAATGAAATTTTTACAAAAAAGTAGTTCAACTTTCAACGAAGCAGTGGAATGCTAAACCTAAAAGGATGAATTATCAATGGAAAATATAATTCTACATGTTCCAACAAAAAAATATTTTAATTTTAAATTAAAGATAATATAATTTAACCAAAAAGAAATTTTCAACGAAATTCATGCATTTTTAACTAAATAGTTGAATTTTCAAACAGGAATATTAATTCTCTACTAAAAAAAATGTCAACCAAATAGTTGAATTTTCAGTCTAAAAAAGATTACTTTTTAACCAAAAATGTAATAAATAGATTTTCATTGAAAAGAATCATTTTTAATTTAGAAAAGCAAACTTTTTGAAAAACAGTTGATTTTTCTACCAAAGAGTTTAATTTTCTATCAACTTTTTGAATTTTTAAGCTCAAACATATGAATCATCAACAAAAAAGTTGAATTATTTACCAAATTGTTGAATTTTAAAGCAAAGATTATGAATTTTCTACCAAACAGTTGAATTTTCAACCCAAAATTATAAATTTTTAGACTAAGAAATTAATGTTCAAACTAGTGATTTTCTGATTTTCCTTCACATTTTTCTTTTTCAGTGGGAAATGCAGAAAAATTATAAAAATATTAATATTCGAAAAATTGCAAAAGATTATATATAATAATTTTCAAATTAAGGATGTACTGAAGTTATCTTAAGTTTAAAAATAAGAATTTTTAACAATTATTTATAAAATGAAGGAAAATATTGCTATCGTGAATTGTAACTAATTTTTTAATAGAAACTAAAGAGAAACTTCAGAAAAAAATGTTCTAGGATAAAGTTGTTAATTTGAAAATAGTTGCAACTCTTAATTAATTCTAATTTTGTACGCGTCATTATATTTCTTGGAAGATTCTTTACAAATTTCTGTGGTACGTTTTCATTTCAAAAGTGTTGAAAATATATTAAATATAAAATTTGTAGAGAATATTGCAAGGTACAAAAATTTAAAAAACTTTAATTCTTCGCAATCCTATTGAAATTTAATCAAGATTATAAAATACCGTGAAAGCTTTTAAAATTCCTTAAAATATTCCAAAAATGTTTCGAAAATCCCTTGAAATCTTTTAAAATATCTTAAAACCTTAGATGTTCTATAAAATCCTCTTAAATATTCCGAAACTCTAAGAAATTCTTTAAAACTACATAAAATTGTTTTGAATTCCTTAAAATCATTAATATCTTTGGAAATTCCTTCAAATTTGTGGAATCTCTCAACAATTTTTTGAAATCTTTGGAATCCTTGGAAACACCCTAAAATATTTTCATTCTTTGGAATATTTTTAAATCTTTGAAATCCTCTGATCTTCCTGAATTCTTGTGAATAAATTCTTGATAATTCATTACAATATAATTACGCGAAATCTGTTAACACTCCTCGAAATTTAAAATATTTCAAGTTCTATAAAATCCTCTAAGATCATGTGGAATTTATTGAAATAACTTATTGAGAGCTTTTAAAATCCCTTACAATTACTGACATCATGGAAAATTTGATAAAATTCCTTGAAAATACTTTTGTAAATTTCAGAAATTTTTTTCAAATCCTTTGGATTCTATTACAATATCATACAATCTTTTGAATCATATGAAATCCTTTCAAATATTTTGAAATTTAAGGAAATTTTTCAAAATTGCATATCAACCGAAATATTTAAAATTATCTTCAAATCTTTGAAATCCTACGAAACTCCTTAAACTCTTGTGAGATTCATCGCAATTTATAAAAATATTTAAAATATTTTATAATTATTTCAATCTGTTGAAATCCTTTTAAATCTTTATTTTAAGATCTTTTAATCTTTTAATCTTTTAATCTTTAAATCTTTCAAATCTTCTAAATCTTTTGAACTCTTTAAAACAAATATTTAGTGGAAAGAACCTACGCTTGTTTGAAACAAGAAAAAAGGATCCTGAGTTCGAAAAAAGTCTGATACAACTGTTTGATGAATTCATTAATTAAAAATTATTTAATTTTAATTTTAATTACTTCAAAAGAGGAGTTCTAATTCTTTGAGTATTTTGATTTTGTAGTTAAGTATTCAATACTCAAATTAAACATTATTTCAGGTCTGAAAGTTTTAATTTTTATAGTTTTATGACTTCAAAAAATGTTTGGTAACCGGGAAATGACAAAAGACTTCTTCTTGATTTTAGAGACCATCATAAATAAAATTTTCCGATATTTTATGATCACGCCTTCGCTGATCCCCAATATTCTCATTTTTATCTCCACTTAATAGTTGCATTCCAGAGTGGAGATAAAAGATTTTACGAGATTGTTATCAAAAGAGCTCTTTTTTATGTAATGGAGGAAAAAGAAATAAAAGGAAAATCCCAAAATGTATAAATTGTTCATAAAGTAAATTGTAAATTATGATTGAATTTTTTCTAATCCAATAGGAAAAAAGTCTTAGACGTTTTATAATATAAAAAGCAAACTATCCTCTCGCTATATCTATTGTTCTTTTTTTCTTGCTTATTTGTTACAGCAACTTTTTCTTCACCTCTTCGCATATTTTTACTTCTCTTGTCTTAAAAGTTTACTTTAGCTCTTCTTATAACCTGATAAGATGGAATCGGATGTTGTCAGTCTCGTGATATTTAATTAAAAGTTAGGATGCTTGAAGGAAGATATAATTTAAAAATGGGTATAAAGTTTTGTAATTTTGTAAAAAATTACATGAACCGAGAGTAGTCTTCCGAAACATAATATTAATCCAATAGGAAATTATTTTTAGAGTTTATTTATTCTTATTAGATCCAAAAATTGCAGGTAAGAACCAAACCGGTAATGATCGCATACTAACAAATACCCAGAAAGAATAATAAGCTGTCTATCGATACCAGTAGATTTTTTGACTGATTGAGAAAATATAACTAAAATAAAGATTGTATTTTGATTTGTGATAGCTTCAAATTTTATGATATGGATATAAGGTGAATGTCCCAATATTCGTGAAACTTGGCTATAGTTTAAAAATATTGTTAAAAAATATGTTAAAAATAACATTCAATGATAGAATACTTTTTTTGCTTCCTCATAGAGGAAGCTTTGCAATGGTAAAATTTTCGAAAAATTTTGAATTCACTTAATTAAACGTTCCTCAATTGAAAAATCTCTAATACAATGTTCTAGGCAATTGTTTTATACAGAAAAACTTTTTTCATCGACATAATTCAAAGAGGATGCATGAATAGAGAATACCTTTTCATCATAAATTTTCAAATAAATAATTCTGATAATTTTTGTAAAAAAATCATAAAGCTGGGAAAGGGATAGGGTGCGACAAAACTTTTCCGTTACCTCCTCCAGCTCGAAAAATTTACCATTTCAGATACAAAATTTGATTTGTCATGGTAATTTAAAAATTGTTTGTATTATTTTGTAATTTGGTGTTTTTTGTAAATTTGTATTTTTGAACTGCTCAAAATAAAAACTTTAGTTTGTCTATTATATAAAAAATCACTAATGCTTCCTCTATGAGGAAGCTCCACGATTACTTGGACAAAGGTCACGATTACTGGGACGTTTACCTTACCTTTTTCTTAAATTTATGAAAATTTTGTTTTTGTAAATAGAGAATCTGCAGTGCCAATAATTCAGATTGCTTATGTAAATAAATTAGTTTTATAAGACATAGATTTGGCACGTTTTCAGAATGTAAATTTTCTACATTTGTTGCCAAGCAGATTTGTTTTAGTTCCATGATGCTTTTTCATCAAATCGGTTTTTACAATTCGAACAAACTACAAAAGAAACACGCAAGCTACGGACGCGATTTCTTTTGTCTCATGCAATTTTTAAGTTAAAATATAAAATTATGGTTAATGCAAAATTTTTGTATTTTAAAGTATCTATTATTTAAATTATAAATTTTTGAAAATCACTCTTACTTTGAAAATCATTTCAAAACTTAATACTTTAAAACTCACTCTCACGTTGAACATCTTCTTTTCCAGCTCTCCCCAGCCCCAAAGGCCACCCCCAAGTGTAAAATCTCCTTATCAAGTTCTCCTCTTTTCCAAAAACCACATCTAAGTATGAAATCCCCTCATCCAGGTCTCAAAAAAACGTGTTTGATAATGATAAAAAAATTCCAGTGCCACTCTTAAAAAGCTTTCGTCAAACACATCAAGCCTCGCTTCCTGCTTTGCGAATCAAACCCGCACCAGCGTGGCTACCAAGGCTGCAGTGTTGGAACATAAGACAATCAGAACATCATCTGAGACACGATGACTCCCTAATTATATATATTTTTTAAATTTGACTTTAAATATGGTAAAAGAATATACAATTTTTCTTTAAGATTGTACTTTAAAAAAATGTATCTTAACTAAGTCTGATTACTTGGATTCTTTGTTCTGTTTCCTAAACTGAACACATGACCTTTTTGTATATTAATGTTTTGGAAATCTTTGTTTCAC
>CAKNYM010050059.1:33111-43271 GCA_932195095.1 Andricus curvator
AAGAAGAAATTTACTTGCAAATATTATAAAATAGACAAAACCTCTACATTTGAAGTGATTGTTAAATTTGTTTTTATTTTAGATTGAAAAGGAAGTTTCTTCACTTAAGGCCATGTTATACATTAGTCATGTGACCCAGCCAGTCCTGATATCGATATTTTTTGTCCCATATTTAAAAATTAAAGTTAAAATAGAGCGGAAAAAATTTCGGAAAATATTAATAAATATAGAAGGACAGTGTGTGGTAAAGTATAGAGTTGTGGAAGAAAAAAAAGTTATTATTGGGATAAAAAATATCGACCGGCAATCAAGCGATCTACATCACCAACTGTATTGACACCATGGATATATCAAATATCAATTTGTTTATTTGCACCAAACCAGCAAATATTATCAAGTGTAATTTTTGCAACCGATGTTTGCATCATTTTCCTCAAGACATGTGAGCCAGAACCTCAAAAATGTTTCATCGGGAACATTGAAAATTGGTTACAGAGTTCTACAGCACGGTCGGTATTTTTGTGAATTTCCTTATTCATTACATTTTTTTCTTCAACATTTCGAGCCAAATGTTGTATACAAACGCAGATTACAGTTTCCTGATGCTTTCCCCAATGTTTCAACTCGATATCTCATTTTGTGTGGACATGAGTTGTTGCACAAAAAATGCCGATATTGCTCCGGTTTTAATTTCTTCAAAAAAAAATTTTTTCTCAATTTCGAGCCAAATGTTGTATACAAACGTACATTATTGTTTCCTGAGGCTTTCCCCAAAATGTCAACTCGATATCTCATTCGGTGTGGACGTGAGTTGTTTCAAAAAAATTATCGATAATTTAGGTCACGTGACTCATGTACAACATGGCCTTAAGGCTCTATCGGCTTTAAGGAACACATTCTCATTACAATACCCACACACTTTTTTGAAGTCCAAAGAAAAACGCTTAATTGCTTAAGAAACAGTTTTGGTTTAACTTACTGAAAATGCTACCAAAAAATCGAAAATTCCGTTGTGTGGTCAAACAGTGTTTGTTTTATTTATAGAAAACTATATTTAAATTTTTTTTACATAAAACCAATACCTTCTCATTAGGATGAGAATGTAAGAATTTGATTTTTTGTTTATTTTGTAATGTCATTTTTCACGATTAAAACAAAAACTACTAATTTTAGGATAATATTTTTGTCTAATAATCTTTTTTCGTATCTTCCATAGTCTGAAAGCAAAATGAAATTTTTTATATGTTTCATGGGGACAAAATTTGAATTTTTTATTTTTCAAGGAAATTCAAAAAGTTGTTATGATAATCTTGTAGGGCTTGCAAAAAGCAACGTTTTTCTTCTCTTGACTTTTTTTTCATATCGTGCGTTGTTTGGCTAAAATGTTGATTTCCGTTATTTTTTTGGAAATTGTTCAGATTTTTGAGTATTGTGAATTGCCGTACATAGAATTCTAAAGTTTGGACAAAAAATAATTTCAAAAATTTTGAAAATGCTCTAACTTTTTGAATTTTTATCAAAAAAGTCAATCCAATCTGATCATTTTTTCGAAAGCTATCGTGCCTACAGACATACTACAGACAGACACCTTGGTAAAAATCGTTTTTTCTAGCTCAGGGGGTCTCAGAACGTGGAGATTTGATGAAAACCGATCAAGTCGAATTTTACATAAAACCAATACCTTCTCATTAGGAGGAGAATGTAAAAAGTGCACATCCTATACAAAAAAGGTTGTTATTATACATTTTATTGGAACTCGTGTCGTTTTTCCAAAAATTCAATATTTTTATTCTTATTTTTTACGATTAAGAAAAATCTACTCGCCTTTTCTAAAAATTATAAATAACAAAATCGTAGATCATCTCTAAGTGAACAACTTTCGCCTATCATTTTTTTTTCTTCATAGCTTGTATCGTTTGTCCAAAAATTAAATTCTGTAATTTTTACTGTCATTGTTTACGAATAGAAGAAAAACTAAGCGTGCTATTAAAAAGAGATTTGACAAACTTGTAGAACTTTTTTCAGTGCACAATTTTTGTCTCCCTATCTTTTTTTGTATCTTGCATAGTTTGACCGGAAAATGGATTTTTTTATTATTTTTGATGCGATCAAATTTTGAATTTTTGTTTTTTCAGAAAAATTCAAAAAGTTATCATGATAATCTTGAAGGAATTTCAAAAAGCAACGTTTCTCTTTTCCTGACTTTTTTCATATCGAGCGTTGTTCCGCTTAAATTGTTCATTTTCGTTTTTTTTTTTTTTGGATTTTCAAAATGCCATAACTCTGATAATTTTATTTTTATCGAAAAATGTAATGCGGATAAATTGTTTGAGTTTCCGGGTACAATAAATGGTCGTACATAGAATTTCCAAATTAAACAAAAATGGTCTCAAAAATTTTCAAAATGCTCTAACTTTTTGAATTTTGATACAAAATAGCTGGTTAACAAACTTGTTTTTTCTTTTTGGGTCTTAAAGAAGTGTGCCAGAACACAATCCAATCTGACATTTTTTTCTAAAGTTATCGTGCCTACAGACTACAGACAGACTACAGACAGACACTTTCGCAAAAATCGTTTTTTCTGACTCAGGGGGTCTCAAAACGTGGAGATTTGATGAAAACCGACTATTTCAAATTTTACATAAAACCAATACCTTCTCAGATGAGAATGTAAAAAGACAACTTGATCCAATTGTGAACACGGGTTTCTGGAGAAGAATGGTTTTGAGATAATAATCGAAAATTGCGCCATGTGTTTCTTAATAAATAAAAAATTCTGTAAGACAGTCAAATTTTTATCCGTGTAGTGAAGCAAAATTGTAGATCTGATATTAATTACTCACTCAAGTGAAGTTTTGAATAGTTTATTTACTCACTGCGTTTTCCTGCACATAAACATTGCCAAATTTCGATACTGCATTGCTTCAGCAAAAGCCGCCGGAAAAATCACATCGTGGGAAAACTTCGAAAAGAAGACTTAAATATTTATAATTACACTAAATTAGATACATATTCGACATAATCTCGGCAATTTGAATAAACTCTTTTGCTTTTAAAAAGTTAATTAAGTACACCACATTTCATATAAAATTAATCATACTTCTACAACAGATCAGTTTACACAATGGACTAAAATAATACTTCCAAAAATACTCTACATTATAATTTTACTATCTTTATTTTACCTAACTTATATTCTCTAAACATAACTTCACTTCTTCACTTTCTTCATTGTCGTTATTTACCTCATATCCCCCAACCAATCTTCTTTAATCATGTCACTAGCTTTTTCAGCAATCATGATAGTTGGTGCATTCGTATTTCCTCTCGGAATAACTGGCATGATAGAGGCATCGATAACCCTTAATCCTTCAATTCCATAAACTCGTAATCTTGGATCAACAACAGCTGCCGAATCTTCTTCAGGACCCATTTTGCATGTTCCAACAGGATGATAACTAGTTTGAGTGAAATGCCTCATCATGCATTCCCAATATTCATCCGAATTAAATTCGAACTTATTACAAGGTTTCACCGGATGGGTATTAAGTTCGTAATTATTTTGTTTCATAACATCAGTATCGAACAAAGTAAGCAATATTCGAACTCCGTGAATCATTTGTTTTATATCACTTTCTTCAGTGAAATATCCAGAATAAATCAAAGGCGGTCCTCTAACAGGATCCGCACTATTAAGTTTGATAACTCCTCTACTCTTGGGGGTTAACAATACCGGTCTAATATCGAAAAACGTTGCATTATTTAGATAAATATAAGATTGTATGTCCGGAATCTGGCTGTTTTTTGAAAACTCTGTTCGAACAAATGCAACAGGATATGCTGGTTGTAGTCCAGTTAAAAGACCCTTCTGGTCCAGTACGTAATCAAATAAGTTCTTCAAATTCACGTTACAGTCAACAGTTGAGGTGATATTTTTTGGTCTGCTTGAAACACCTTTAAAAACAACATGATCCTGTAAATTTTGCCCAACTGATAAATCCTGTATGACATCGATATTGTGTTTTTCAAGTTCATCAGCTGGTCCTATACCCGAATTCATTAATATTTGTGGAGAATTTATAGTTCCTGCAGATACAATTACTTCTTTGTTTGCCATAACTACTTCAGTGTTTCCAGTAGAATCTATATATTCGACGCCTGTAGCTTTTTTCGTGACCGGATCAATCAAGATTCTGGTTACGTAAATCCGGTTCTTAACAAACAAATTCCGTCTTTTTTCTCTGATTGGACGAATAAATGCGGCATTGGTACTGTGGCGAGTTCCGTTTTTCGTTGTTATTTGTAGATTCATTGCACCCAACATATTTTCAGCATTTAAATCTTTGGTATCGTATCCAATTTCGTTGAAAGCTGATAAAATCATGTTTCCAGTATCAGAGAAAACAGGAGAGCTTTCCACTGATAAGTATCCTCCTGTTCCATGGTACTCCGGACTTTGTTCAACAATCTAAAAAAAATATTTTGTAATAAATTGTTCCTAATTTTAGCGGTATGTGATTTTTTTACAAGCATTTCTGTGCCTTACTTTTTTATCTCTGTTGTTTTCTGACTTCTTGAAATAAGGTAAAATTTCATCATAACTCCATCCAGTATTTCCCAGATCAGACCAATTATTATAATCCTCTTTATTTCCTCTGATGTACATCATGGCATTTGTTGAGCTTGAACCACCCATAACCTAAAGATTTAATGGCGTTAGCATATTTCAATTTTCATATTAAAATTTTGTGTTAATTCGAAAATTGTGTTTGTTTTAATTTAATTAAATTCAGTACATACCTTGCCTCGTGGCCACGCGCATCCATTTTTGTATAAACATGCGTTCTCTTCTGGCTGCGTTTTATATCTCCAATCAGATACTCCCATTAATAAGTTTCGTTCAAACAAACCAGGAACATCATTTGCCATTGATTCTTCTCCACCTGCTTCCAGTAAAAGTACCTGATAAAAAATTGAAAATTTTTCAGTGAAATTCAAAACAAAATTGTTTATTACAAAAATATAAACACAATAAACCACGGAATAAACAGTTGCGTATTATTGTGATTAATAATTACAGATTAAAATTATCTTTATTCATATCAGCCGAGTGAGAGTTGCTATACTTTTTATCAAAAGTAAAAGTTAATTTAGTCATGACCGACATAATATTTATAAAATAAGGAATGTTTTTGAAAATTTGGAATTCCAGGGTGGAAGAAAAGTTCCAATTTCTTATATTGGGCTCTAAATTTGTATGACATCAGCTTCCTAGGGCTAACTGCATTTTTTTAGTGAATATTGAATTTTCAACCAAATACATTATTTTCAACTGAACAAGATCAATATTTCACCAAAAAAGAGTAATTTTCAAAAAAAATAGAATACCGAATCTGCAACAAAATAGTTGAATTTCTAACGAAATAGATGAATTATCTACTAAAATTATGAATCTTAAAGTATAATAGTTAAATTTTTTGTTAGAATCATTAAATTACAACAAGAAATTGCAACAAAATTATTAAATTTTAAATCAGAGATGAATTTTCAACTAAAATGATGAACCGTTAACCCAAGAAATGCACTTTAAACAAAGGACTTCAACTTTTAACGAATTAAATAAATAATTAACAAAAAATAATGAACCAAGGAGATCAATTTTCTACCAGAAAGTTAATTTTTAACTCAAAAAGAATAACTTAAAAAAAATTCTAGAAATTTCAACAACAAAAAATTATACTTTCAACTAAAGAATATCATGCTTCACAAAAAGAGATATATTTTCAACTGAATGATCGATTTTCAATTGAAATAGTTAAATTCTCAGTTAAAAAATAAACTTTCTATCAAAAAAAAAAAAGAATTTTTAACAAAATAGTCCAGTTTTCTACCAAAGAGATGAAATTTAAACTGAAATGCTACATTTTCAGCAAAAGGGTTCAACTTTCAACCAAGTAAATGAATATTCAACCAAAGAGATTCATTTTGTAACGATAAAGACGAATTTTTGACCAAATAAATGAAGTTTCAATCAAATAGTTAGCTGTTCAACTAAAAAAGATAAATTTTTAACTAAAAATTGAAAAGTTTAATTTTCAGTAAGGAAAAAATTTCAAACAAAAAATAATTTTCCAACAAAATAGTTAAATTTTCTACCAAAGAATACGAATTCTCAACGAAAAATGAAAATTTTGATATTTTAACCAACAAATATTGTAATTTTAAATAAAAAGCAGTTCATTTAAAAAAAGAAGAATTTTCTACTTAAAAATATAAATTGTCAACTAAAAATAGAATAGTTAAATTTTCAGTTAAAAAGTTAATATTCAGGCCAAAAAGCGAATCTTTAACAAAATACAAAAAATCTTCAACTTAAAGAATTAATATAAAAAAAAAAGAGTTAACCTTTGAACCAATTAGTTGAATTCTCAACCAGAATGTGAAATTTTTATCAAAAAATATAAATTTTTAAACAAAAGTGGAATAGTTAAATTTTCAGTTAAAAAATTAACTTTGAAACTAAAATGATGAATCTTATACCAAAAAGAATGTTAACAGAAAAGTTCTATTTAAAACCAAATAGTTGAAGGGGTCAAATGAAAATACGAATTTTTCACAAAGAAGATTAACTTTCCACCAAAAAAGTATAATTTTCAACCAAATAGTTGAATTTTCAACAAAAAAGATCAATTTTTAACCAAAAATTGAATAGTTAAATTATCAGTCGAAAAAGTTAATTTTCAAACTAGAATGATTAATTTTTAACCAAAAGTTGAATTCAACCAAAAAAGACGAATTTTAAACAAAACAGGTGAATGCTTAACACGCAAATATGAATTTTCAACATAAATCTTGATTTTCAAATCAGAAAGATTAATTTTCAACCAAAAAGTTTTATTTTCTACTAAAAAATACGAATTTTTAACAAAATGCAAGAAGTTTCAATCAAATTGTTTAATTTTCAACTAAAAAAGATAACATTTCGACCAAAAAAAAAATGAATTTTCAATAAAATAGTTAAATTTTATACCAGAAAAAGATGATGTTATGTTTGATATTTTAACTAAAAAAATGAATTTGAAATAAAAAAATCTGCCCGCTTCGCGGGCACATTCTCATGTTGGATCTCACGCTTCGCGCTCGATCATATATTTATCTCGCGCTTCGCGCTCGATTATGTATTCACCTCGCGCTACGCGCTCGGGCGTATTTGCATCGCGCTTTACGCTAGGCTCCTCTGGATTTTTGAACTTCGTGTTCGACTTCGATGAAAAGAAAAAGTTTGTTTGCAAATATTATAAAATTATCAAAACCTCTACATATTAAGTGATTGTTAAATTTATTTTTATTTTAGACTGAAAAGGAACTTTATTTACTCAAGGTTCTATCGACCTTAAGGAACACATTCTCATCCAGACACTCGCGCTTCGCGCTCGATATTTGATTTGAAAATCATTTGAACCGTATGATAGAAACAAAAAAGTTTGAGCGCACTTACGGCGTGCGATTTGGTAAATACACTGAGCGCGCACTTTGTGCTTCGTATTATATGTTCTTCATATACAAATTACTAAATTTGTATTTGATTTCAAATGAAAAGTAATGATATAATTCAGGCGACAAATTTTATTAGTTAACATTTTATTTTAGCTTGTGCCGTTTATCAAAAAAGTTAAATTTTTCATTTTGAATATATTCTTACCACAAAAATTGATTACGGGTGTGTAAGTCTTTTTTGAATGCACAATTTTTGTTCATTTATATGTTTTCGTACCTTGCATTGGTATTTCAAAAATTTGATTTTTTTTACTGTCAATGTTATTTTCACGAATAAAACGAAAACCACGCATCCTATCGTAACATGAGTCACAATAAATTTGTACCTCTTCCTTGGATGAACAAATTTTGTTTTGGTCATTTTTTCGTAGCTGGTAATATTCGTCTGAAAATTTGATTTTTCTATTTTCAATGCTGTTTTTTACGAATAAAACAAAAACTACGCGTCATATCAAAAAGTGAATGATAAGAAATTTGTAGATCTTTTTTAGGTGCACAATTTTGGTGAGATGATATTTTCAGGTATCTTGCATAGTTTTACAGCAAAATGGCTTTTTTGATTTTTCATTAATTTTTTGTGCGATCAAAATTTGAATTTTTTATTTTTCGAAAAATTCAAAAAGTTGTTATGAAAATATTATAGGGTGTTCAGGAATCAACGTTTTTCTCCTCTTGACTTTTTTTCATATCGTGCGTTTTTCGGCTTAAAATGTTCATTTTCGTTTGTTTTTTGGAATTTTGAAAATGCTATAACTCCAGTAATTTTTTTTTTATCACGAAAAGTCATAAGAAGATTTTGTTCTTCATTTTGCGTACTACTAATAACCGTACATAGAATTTTCAAATCTTCCAAAAAAGTGGTCTTAAAAATTTTCAAAATGTGCTCACTTTTTGGATTTTCATCCAAAATAGCTGGTTAACGAACTCGTTCTCTATTTTTCGGCCATAAAAAAGTGTGCCAAAGCTCAATCAAATCTGATCATTTTTTCGAAATTTATCGTGGCTACAGACAGACAGACAGACAGACTACAGACAGACAGACACCTTCGTAAAAATCGTTTTTTCTAGCTCAGGGGGTCTCGAAACGTGGAGATTTGATGAAAACCGACTATGTCAAATTTTACATAAAACCAATACCTTCTCATTAGAATGAGAATGTAAAAAAGAAGAATTTTGAACTGAATAGTTGAATTTTCAAGTAAAAAAGATAAATTTTCAACCAAAACTCGAATAGTTGAATTTTCATTTTAAAAAATTATTGCTGAAACAAAAAAAAAATAATTTTTAGCAAAATATGATGAATTTATAATCAAAAAAATTATTTTCAGCTAAAAAGTTCAACATGATACATGGATTTTCAACCAAATAGTTAAATTTTCAAATAGGAAAAGTAAAGTTTTAACCAAAAATGGGATATTTAATTTTTCAGCTAGAAAAATTAATTTTCGAACAAAAAAAAAAAAAAAATTTCAACAGAATAGTTCAATCTTCAATAAAAAAGATCAATTTTAAACTAAAAATGATGAATCTTCAATCTTCAGTTACATTTTCAGTTGAAAAAATTATTTTAAAAAAATGTGTCTTTAATTCTGCGACTTGGGAAATTATGTGTTTTATCTTTTCATCTTAAAAAATCTGCCCGCTTCGCGGGCACATTCTCATCGCGCGCTTCGCGCGCTGCTCGCAAGTTTCAGCGCGCCTAGGGCGCGCACCTGTTGGATCTCGCGCTTCGCGCTCGATTATATGTTTATCTCGCGCTTCGCGCTCGATAATGCATTCACCTCGCGCTGCGCGCTCGGACACATTTGTCGTCTAGGTTTTCACACTTCGTGTGCTCGCTATTGCGCGCTTCGCAGGCTAATACTCTTTTAGTAAGCTTCATCGTTATGACCTGCTTTTGGTTTAATTATGTCAGTTTTACATAAAAATAAGAACTAATTTACTTAAGGTTCTATCGACCTTAAGGAACACATTCTGATCACGACACTCGCGCTTCGCGCTCGATATTTGGTATGATCATCATGTGAACCTCGCGCTTCACGCTCGTTTCTGTTCATCGTATAATAGAAACCCAAAAGTTTGAGCGCGCTTGCTGCGCGCAATTTGGTCGTCGCGCTTCGCAACGACCATATGTTCAATGTTCTTCAGATAAAAATGACTAAAGTTGTATTTGATTTAAAATGAAGAAGGTAATTCCTTTACTTCAGCGTATATTTCCGTATCTTTATAATAAATCCTACAATCACAAAGATTTTTTTCCAACTATCTGAAAAGGGGAGAAAGAAAGTATTTAAGTCGTTTTTGGAACATATATCTTGCTTTTTCATTCATAATCAAACCGACCCCTTGACTACCATGTGATTCCCTATGTACTCCTGACCATATTTCAAAACCTCAATCAAAGTTTCAGTCCATTCCGAGGCTACTTTATTGTTTGTATTATTCATGTTTAGATTGTACACCCAACTACCACCTTTATGCGCGAAATTTGTTGTGCGAGTCGAAATCATGCCCAAGTTAAGTAGTGATTCGTCGTATAGTGGAGAGTCCAGTTCTTACGTCAGTCCCACTAAAACTTCTGTTACGGGGGGAGGGGGGGGGGG
>CAKNYM010050059.1:43371-57168 GCA_932195095.1 Andricus curvator
TTTCAGTCAGAATAAATTGTTTGAATTATTATTATATTTTATTGTTTCAATCGTTAGAAATAGTATTGAGAACATAAAAACAATGAAATATTGTGAAAAAACACACCCGAGATGAAAAATAAAGTAAATAAGCAAAGTTTTGATGAGAATGTGCCCGCTTATCGGGCCGATTTTTTCACTGTTAATGTTATTTTTTACGAATAAAACAAAAACTACACATCCTATCAAAAAGTGACTCATGAGAAATGTATAGATCTTTTTTGAATGCACAATTTTAGTCCAGTCATGATTTGTCGTATCTTGCATAGTTTGACCGTGAAATTGATTTTTTTGATTTTTCATTATTTCTTGTGCAATAAAAATATGAATTTTCGATTTTTCAAGAAAATTCAAAAAGTCGTTATGATAATCTTGTAGGACGTGCGAAAAGAAACACTTTTCCTATCTTGACTTTTTTTCGTATCGTGCGTTGTTTGGCCGAAAATGTTACTTTTCGCTTTTTTGGGGGGATTTTGAAAATGCTGTAACCCGGACAATTTTCTTTTTATAAAAAAACGTCGTGAGGATAAATTGTTTAGATTTTCGAGTACTATAAGCGCCCGCACATATAATTTTGAAATTTGGAAAAAAGTTGTCTAAACATTTTTGAAAATGCTCTAACTTTTTGAATTTTCATCCAAAATGGCTGGTTAACGAACTCGATTCCTCTTTTTTCCCCCTGAAACTGTGTGCAAAGCACAATCTAATCCGATTAGTCTTTCAAACGTTATCCGATATACAGACGACGACGACAACGACAACGACAACGACAACGACAACGACAACGACAACGACAGCGACAACGACAGACAGACAGACACCGACGTAAAAACCATTTTTTCTGACTCAGGGGGCCTCAAAACGTCGACATTTGATGGAATCCGCGAAACTCATTTTCCACATAAAACCAATACTTTCTCATTATGATGAGAATGTAAAAATGTAGGAAATTTCTTCGATAGCTCAGTTTTCAAATTTCTCAATCTTAACTAGTTTTTTCGATTTTTTTTTTTTGGAAAAATGAACCACCTTGAAGGAGAAATAAATCGGATAATATTTCGAGTTGATTTTTTAGGAACATTTTTCAACTTATTATGCATATTCAAAAATACGTGTATTTATTCATTTTTTTATTCATCTATTCCACTGACTAGGTTGTCTTTAATAAATTAGGGAGGTTCAAATTTAGATCTGTACAAATTCGACTTGTGAGTTTTGGTGATCGATTCGCACCCCCACCCCAATTTTTATTTTTTTTTTTTTGCGAAAAAAGAAATTTGATTCTTTTCTTTTGAATTGGTCAATATTAATTCGTAACCCGGACTTTTGAAATTGAAACGGGGTTCAAAATGGGAAAAGCCCGGTTTTCGAAAAAATGGAAAAGGAAGTACCTGTTATTAATTTTTTGTATATTAAAGTTCAGTCACCTTTTGAAGAATGTTTGAAGAATAAATTTCACCGACTTGATTTTAATTTTAACCCCCACAATGCCCTGGTATTGTGCCCGGAAAATGCCCCAAAAATGCAAAATAGCAGTTTTATGTAAAATGCATTCTAAAGACGGTATTTTAAAAAAAATTTTGAACATGAGTTATCTTTATTTGATAAGTAACAAGTTTTAGGGTATTTTACAACTAATTTCAATTTTTTTAAAACAATCTTTATTTGTTAAAACCATTTTTTTCGCCTTTAAATCGTGAAAAGTCATTATTTTTCGGGATAAATGAAACAGTTGATGAATTTGAAAAATAATATTTCTAACTTAACATATTTTGAAATTGTTTGAACAATTTGTGCCCTGTTGATCTTAAAAAGTTATTTTTTTCTGAAACTAATGACAGATTTAACGAACGTTGAGTATAGTGATTTTTTAGCGATATTTGGCAATTATTTAAATAATTTTCATTTGTTTGAACAATGTTTTTCCCTTGTAAATCCTAAAAAGTTACTATTTTATGGAATTTATGATGCAGGTAATAAATGTTACGAACGGTATTTATTGTGAAGGACAGTTTTGCAATTATTTAAACCATTAATAATCATTTATTTCAGGCTTTTAAAGGAAAGGGTGAAGAAAAATCTTGTTTGTCTTTTATTCTCTTAAACTATCTCGCTTATTATTTAGTATTTTCTTATTTCAGAATTCATACCCTAATTGTTTAAACATTACCATTTTTTTACTAGAATTTTCTCTATCTTTCCTACGAAAGGAGAAAATTATATTAATTGTTTAAATAACTATAAACTGTCTTTCAAAAATAATATAATTCTTAACATTCATTACCTGCGACAATAATTTCAGAAAATAATAACTTTCCACGATTCACAGGATGAAATAATTGTTTGAAGAAATTGAAAGTATTGAAATTAATTGAAATTGTTTAAAACATTGCCAAATATCCTAAACAAATAATATTACTTTAAAGATTCGTTCATTGTGTGATTAACTCCAGAAAAAACTTTGCACGATTATTAGGGGGAAATGGTTTGAACAAATGAAAATTGTTTAAATAATTACCAAATATGTTAAGTTATAAGTATTATTTTTGAAATTCATCAAATGTATCATTTATCCCGTACAATAATAACTTTTCACGATTTACAGGCGAAAAAGACATTGATAAACAATCATTAATTGTTCGAAAAATTGGAAATTAGTTTAAAAATATTTGAAAACTTGTTACTCATCGAATATATATAATTAATTTACAATAAATGAAAAAAAATACCGTCCTTGGCATGAATTTTACCTAAAACTGATATTTTTCATTTTTTTGGCCAATTTCCAGGCTCAATGAAAGGAGCTTGGGAGCATCCAAATTAAAAGTTATTGGCTGAAAATTATTCCCTGAACATTCCTTTAAGAGGCGACAATGCAAGTTGAGATTTTCTTTTTTTTTAACTGACACTTGACAATTGCTACTCATGAAAATTTATGTTCTATTTTGAATTTAATTTTTAATTTATGTTGTTTATTTATTTATTATTTATAATCAGATAATTCTGTCATACAATTTTCTGAACAAATAAAAGTCATATGATATAAAATAATTTTTTTAATTCAAAATTCATGTTAAAAAAAATGATTTATTCATTTATTTGACTTAGGTTTCAAAAATTATTGGGAGGAGTTAAGGGTTTCTAAGGATTTCAAATACTATACATCAATCAAATATTTCCATAGATTCCAAGAAATTTCAAAAAAACATTTCGAAAGAGTTGATCAAATTTTTAAAAATTTGTCGGGATTTTAAGAAATTTGAAACGGCTTCCTAGCTTCATTTTTTCTGAAGAAAAAGTATTTGTAAATAAATCCCTGTAAAAAATAAATTATTGAATATTTCAGAATTTTGAAAAATTTATTGCATTAAAGAATACTGAAAGAATATCTCGGAATTTTTATCCGATTTTTCCCAACGACGCTTAAAAAGGGAGGTCGAAAAATCCTGTTTTTTACGACATGAAAGTTTTCTACCGATATAGATTTGAAACTTTTGTAATTAATTAAAAAAAAACTATGAGTCACATCGAAAAACTAAAAACACCTATATATTGGTCTCCGAAATATAAAGGTGTGGGTTTATTATTTTTTTGTTTAAACAATATATTCAAAATTACATTATTTTTTATAGTTCTGCAATTGTTATAAACGAACTAAGCATCGGATCAAAAAATGAACAACACCATTGCATTCGTCTTGAAAATATCTAGATGCAGTTTTTTTTAAAAGCATTTGTCAAACAATTAGCGCATTTGTTTAGCGACGCTCAGATAGTTTTTCGATATGACTTTTAGTTTTTTAAAAATTATTTGGAAAAGTTTCAAATCCATATCTGTGGCAAATTTCAATGTCGTGTTTTTTTATGTTTTGCCCTCTAACTATTGACAACACTGTCTGAGGATTAAAGTGATCATATCGTTGAATTCGGAAGATTTCAAGTTTTCAGATTCTTTTTATTAAACAATTCAGAGATTTTCTTGAGCAAGCTGCAATCAAGAAAAGTGAGGGTCGACTTTTGGCTTCGACTTTAGTTTACATAAAACATCCGAGTAATTAACCCTTCGAGACAACTTAAGCAAAGTTATTGTATGTCTAATAGATTTATCAATTATCAAAGCACTTCTCGCTTCGATCGAATTTGAATTCGTATCTTTTAAAATTATTTTTGAATTTTAAAGTCATGTTAAAAGACTGTCTTGCTATCTTGGACATCTTACAATTTTTAATAAAAAAAACTTCAGAGAGTTAAAAAAAACGAAATCAAGAAGTCAAGCTTTTTTCGATCGTTTCAATAATTAAAACAAAAAGACATGAGTTCCTTCTTTTTCGGTCTTACGATCCAATTAAACTAGCTGTGAATTCGATCTCGAGTTTTTCCACTTTGTTTGTATTTATAATTATATGGTGCTCATTTCACGAGCACTTTGCTTCCCGTTAGCAAATGTATTTGCTTCCTCATAGAGGAAGCATTGGTTATTTTTTTCAATAATAGACAAACTAAAGTCTTCGTTTTGATCAATTTAAAAATAGAAATTTTCAAAAAATACAAAATAATACAAACAATTTTTGAAACACAAAGACAAATCAGACAAAGCAAATTTTGAATTCGAAATGAGAATTTTTCGAGCTGAAAAAGGGAAGGGAAAAGTTCTGTCGCACCCTATCCCTTTGCCAGCTTTATGATTTTTTTCAAATTGTCAGAATTATTCTATTTGAAAATTTATGATCAAAAAATCTGTTCTATTCATGCGTCTTCAACTTTGAATTATGTCGATGAAAAAAGTTTTTCTGTTAGAAACAGATGATTCATATATTATAAATGAGCATAACTTCCTTAATCTTCAATAAAGTGTATTAATATTATAGATCAATCGATTTTCCTCGAATCCGTTCTTGCATCAATTGTAAATTATGTTAGTGAAAAAAGTTTTACTATAAAAAACCGTGTTTTCAAATATTATGCATTTTTTCCGCTCTCCATTAGTAGGAATTTTCAATTGATTTTTTATGGCTTCGAAGGAATTTCAAAATTTTCAAGAAATCCTCACATGTTAAAGCTTTTCGCAAATTGCCAGGGATTAAAAATTATAATATTGCATTGACGCGTCGTTTTCAAAGACTCCTAAATGCATCTTAAATTCTCCCTAAAACTTATAATATTGCAGTTCAATTATTATAACTATTTTAATATTTTAACCAGGAGCGAATTTCATCTATATCTATATATAACTCTTTTTCAAATTAAAAAAGACTAATAGAAAAAAATAATGCCAGGATTCGGCTTTGGGCACATATTAACTCCTATCAAATACAACGCTGCTGAAGGCTGGTAACCTTCTCAGCATAAATCACCAACCAATTGAGACTCTCGGTTTCCTTTCTCTGTCCTCACATCCACCCCCCCCCCCCACCCCAGTAACAGAGGTATTGGGGGGACTGACGTTACAGATAGACTATCCACCGTACGACGAATAATCACTTAACTTGGACATGATTTCGGCTCGCAAAACAAATTTCGCGCATAAAGGTGTTAGTTGGGTGTACAATCTAAACATGAATAATACAAACAATAAAGTAGCCTCGGAATGAACTGAAACTTGGATCGACAAAATGCATACACACGGTAAACGTAAAGGTCGAATTTCAGGCGATGAATGGAGACTGGGTGTCTGGAATGCTAGATGAGTGAATGACCTTAAAATAAGAGAACTACGAGAAACTATGCATGCAAGGAAACTAGATATTTTATGTGTACCTGAGACGAAGAAAAAGGGTTGCGAAAGTAGAAACATAGAAAATGGGGTGTTGAAAGGCGGTTTTGAAATATGGTCAGGAGTAGGTAGTGAATCAAATCGTAGTCAAGGGATCGGTTTAATTATGAATAAAAAAGCAAGACAGCATCTCAAAGATCATGATTTTGTATCTCCCAGATTGTTGTGGGCTAGAATGAAGGTAGGAATCAGAAGGTTATTTATCATAGCGTGCTACGCCCCAGTTGACAGTGAGCCGCGAGAAGTCAGAGACGCTTTCTGGGACACTTTAAATGACACAATAAGTACTTGCGATCCAGGTGAAAGAATAATTCTGCTAGGAGATATGAACGGATGGGTCGGCGTTCAACGTCAGGATACAGATACAGAAAGGGTACTAGGTAAATTTGGGGATCCAAGAAAAAATTATAACGGGGAAAAATTAGTTAGCTTATGCCTAGAAAAGGGCCTATTTATTACAAATACTTGGTTTACACATAAAATGATCCACATGTACACCTGGCGTAAAGGAAATAGCCACAGTATAATTGACTTCGTTATTGCGGATGAAAGACTAAGAGAACTAGTCAAAGATACAAGAGTCATGAGGGGTTCCGAATGCAATACTGATCATTATCTTTTAATCTCTAAAATAAACTTAGGACGGGGATGGAAAAGGAAGAGAACAGAAAAAACGAAACAAACTCGAATAAAGATTGAAAATTTACAGAAACCGGAAGTGCGAATAGAGTTTCAAAATAAGTTAAGCGAACGCATAGATAGGGCAACTTGGGAAGCGCTTACGAGCAATAAAGATATAGAGGGCGCGTGGGCTTTATTACGGGATATCATTGTTAAAACTGCAATTGAAGTGTGTGGTACGGCAGTGGTAGGAAGAAAGTCTGGTGATGCATGGTGGAATGATGAAATTCAAGCAGCCCAGCGAGAAAAGAAAAAAGCGCACAAGAGAACATTAAACATGACAGGTCTTAGCGATGAGGAGAGAAATAGACTCAAAAATGATTACAAAGACAAAAAGAGGAAAATGAAACGACTAGTCAAGGAGAGTAAAGGAAAAATCAGAACAGAAGAAGAGAACAAAATACAAAACGGCTTTGGAGGAATAATGAAACTACTATATAAACAGTTGAAGGAAAGTAAAAGTATAGAGTTTGCTAGCATGAGAAACAGCAAAGGTGAAATGCTATATGATATAGACGGGATAGTAGACGCTTTAAAAGACTCTTTTAAAGAACTATTAGGAGGTGAAGATATAGGACAACAAAACTGCGACATAGAACATAATGCATTAGAAAACCCAATTGGAAAAGTCTGTGTCACTGAGGTCCGAGACATAATTAAGAACTTGAAAAACGGTAAGGCTGCTGGCATAGACAGTATTAGTGCTGAAATGCTCAAATACGGTGGCGAGTACATACCTCACAGGTTGTGCGAATTAATAAATTTATGTATCGAGACGGGGAAAGTCCCAGACGATTGGAAAAAAGCGATTATCGTACCAATATACAAAAGAAAGGGAGATAAAAACAACTGCAGTAATTACAGAGGTATCAGCCTACAAAGTACCGTAAGTAAAATATACTCAAAAATACTTATTCGTAGGGTAATGGAAATCACAGAAGAAAAAATATGGGAAGTCCAAAGTGGATTTATGCCAGGAAGATCATGTACAGATCAGATATTTAGCCTAAGACAGATCACAGAAAAAAGCTTGAGAGTAGGAAAGAAAGTTTTCTGTGCATTTATTGACCTAGAAAAAGCATTTGACACGGTAAATAGAAGTAAACTTTGGGAAGTTCTTAAAGAATACGGAGTAAATAAAGGGCTCCTGCAAGCAATAAAAACAATATATACAGGTAGTAAAGCGAGCGTAAGGGTAAACGGGAAACTGAGTGACTGGTTCGATATTACGCAAGGCGTGAAACAAGGATGCGTTATGTCCTCGTGGCTATTTATCATATTCATGGATAAGTGTCTAAGAACTGCACTCTTCGACGAAGAAGGCGTAGATCTCCAAACAGTTAAGGTACGTGGGTTAGCTTTCGCAGATGACAAGATTGTTATGGCAGAATCAGTCGAGGACTTGCAAAGAATGTTGAATAAACTTCATACAAGCATGAAGGACATGGGACTCAAAATTAACGTAAATAAAACAAAAATCATGGTGTTTGAGGGAAAGAGTGAGAAAACAATGTGCAACATTGTCCTAAATGATGAGAGATTAGAACAAGTTGACAAGTACGTATATCTAGGTAGTCTATTCACTAGCGACGGAAAAATAGATGGGGAGTTAGATAGGCGCATAAATAAGGGTAAACAGGTTATCGGTAGAGCAGGGTCCATCCTAACAAATAAAAACATATCAAAAAAAGCTAAAATGGCCATACACAATTCTATATTCGTACCGACTTTACTATACGGTAGCGAGACATGGACCTGTCAAGAAAAGGACAGGAGTAAAATTAACGCGATCGGCATGAAACCTCTGCGCATAATATGCGGGAAAACACTAATGGACAAAGTCCGAAACGAGACAATCCTCAAAGAATGTGGTGCAAAAGAGACAATAGTTGACACATGGGAAAGAAATCAGTTAAGATGGTTCGGACATCTTGAAAGAATGAAAGATGAACGACTGACCAAACAAGTGTATAAAGGTAAAGTAAATGGCAGAATGCCCAGAGGAAGACCACCGAAAGAATGGTTAGAATCTGTAAATGAGACATTGATCCGTAGAGACATAAGAAGCCATAGGAACACAAGAGCTTGCATGAAAAAATGCATGGACGTGAAGGAAGCTAGAGTAGTATGCCAGGACAGAAAAGTGTGGCGACAAATAGTTTGTAAACAGAGTGACATTAGAATGAATGACGCCTGAAACAAAGATCTTGGATACTAATGGGCCCAAGTGGAGAACCATACATAACAATTTTGTGAGGCTCTTCACTTGGGGTGATCGCTAGAGAGATTGATCAGCAACCTGGGTCGGAGCAGTGTTGCGGAGTAAACGTGTCATTTAAATAAATAACACGAGAATTCCAGATCAATCTAAAATATATATACCTAACACTTATATACCTATCCACCTCATACCTATATTCCTACCTACCTTATACCTATATACCCATATGCACACTACTATTCTCCAACCGAGCAAGTCACGCCTACCCCGAAAGGGAAATGGCTTAATGGTATAATAATAATGCACAACCATAGCTTCCTTACTCTTTAATAAAATGTATCAATGTTATAGATCAATCAATTCATCTTGAATCAACACAACTTTTCTATTCTCGCATCAACTTTAAATTATGAGAATGAGAACATTTTTAGCATAAAAATCGATTTTAAAAATATATAAATTACCATAACTCCCCTACTCTTTAATGAAATGTGTTAATGTTGTAGGTCAATCGTTTCGTCTCGAACCAAGGAATCTTTTATATTCTTGCATCAACTTTGAATTATACTGAAGAAAAAAGTTTTACTATAAAAAACCGTATTTTCAGATATTATGCATTTACATAGCTTTCTTAATCTTCAATAAAATGTATTAATATTATAGGTCAATCGATTTCTCTCGATCTAAGGAATCTTTTATATTCTTGCATCAACTTTGAATTATGTCAATGAAAGAAGTTTTACTATAAAAACCGATTTTTAAAATATATAAATTACCATAACTTCCCTACGCGTCAATAAAATATATTAATAGTATAGGTCAATCGATTCGTCTCGAACCAAGGAATCTTTTATATTCTTGCATCAACTTTGAATTATGTCAATGAAAAAAGTTTTACTATAAAAAACCGATTTTTCAAATATTATTAAGTGCTCAGAAAAAATGCAACAAATATTTTTAGAAATTCTACGGTCAGTTTCAAGATATTAGTCGGGAAAATAAGCCTTTCAAATCTCATCAATTTATCTTCGACCGTTTTCAAGTTTTCGTTTTCACAAAAAAGCGTGACATCCACACATCCACACACACACACATCCGGACAGTTGCTTAGAACATTGTATTAGACATTTTCAAATTGGGGAAGGTTCAATTAAATGAATTTAAAATTTTTGGAAAATGTTACCATTACAAAGCTTCCTCTATGAGGAAGCAAAAAAAATACACCCCAGGGTTAGCAAACCAAAGGTCAAAATTCAATTGACTTGACAATACAAAAAGACAACTTTCCGGCCATTCAGTTATCCCCATCAAAAAACTATGATGATTTCGACGAGTTTCAGTTTCTACCCCGGTTTGTACATTTTTGGGAAGTTTAACAAATTTGGAGAAGTTCCTAAATTTTGGTTACCTAAAAAAACGAAAGCTGAATTATAGTGGTTACAACAGACAACGAGTGACATAAAAGACATGTCTTTAGTGTATTTTATGTCACTTGTTGTCCGTCGTAACCACTATAATTCACTCTCCGTTTTTTGAGTTTATTCATCTTTCCAAACATTTTTTTTATATAAGAAATTTGACTTTTGGTTTTCCTAACCTTGAGTTTTATTTTGCTTCCTCAGAGAGGAAGCTTTGTAATGGTAACATTTTCCAAAATTTTCAAATTCATTTAATTGAACCTTCCCCAATTTAAAAATGTCTAATACAATGTTCTAAGCAATTGTCCGGATGTGTGTGTGTGTGTGTGTGGATGTGTGGATTTGTGAATGTCACGCTTTTTTGTGAACACGATAACTTGAAAACGATCGCAGATAAATTGATGATATTTGGAGGGCTTATTTTCCCGACTAATATCTTGAAACTGACCAAAGGATTTCTAAAAATATTTGTTCCATTTTTTCTGAGCACTTAATAATATTTGAAAAATCGGTTTTTTATAGTAAAACTTTTTTCATTGACATAATTCAAAGCTGATGCAAGGATATAAAAGATTCCTTGGTTCGAGACGAATCGATTGACCTATAACATTAATACATTTTATTGAAGATTACGAAAGCTATGTTAATGCATAATATTTTAAAAATCGGTTTTTTATAGTGAAACTTTTTTCATTGACATAATTCAAAGTTGATGCAAGAAAATAAAAGATTCCTTGGATCGAGATGAATCGATTGACCTATAATATTAATACATTTTATTGAAGATTAAGGAAGCTATGTTAATGCATAATATTTGAAAATACGGTTTTTCATAGTGAAACTTTTTTCTGAAATATATTTCAAAGTTGATGCAAGAATGTAAAAGATTCCTTGGTTCGAGACGAATCGATTGACCTACAATATTAATAAATTTTATTAAAGAGTAGGGAAGTTATGGTAATTTAGATATTTTTAAAACCGATTTTCATACTAAAAATGTTCTAATTCTCATAATTTAAAGTTTATGCGAGAATAGAAAAGTTAGGTTAATTCAAGACGAATCGATTGATCTATAGCTTTGATACATTTTATTGAAGAGTAAGGAAGCTATGGTTATGCATAATATTTGAAAACACGATTTTGTATAGTAAAACTTTTTTCACTAACATAATTTACAATTGATGCAAGAACGGAAAAGATTTCTTGATTTGCGGAAAATCGATGGATCTATAATATTCATACACTTTATTGAAGATTAAGGAAGGTATGCTCATTTATAATATATGAATCATATGTTTCTAACAGAAAAACTTTTTTCATCGACATAATGCAAAGTTGACGACGCATGAATAGAAAAGATTTTTTGATCATAAATTTTCAAATAGAATAATTCTGACAATTTAAAAAAAATCATAAAGCTGGCAAAGGGATAGGGTGCGACAGAACTTTTCCCTTCCCTTTTCCAGCTCGAAAAATTATCATTTCGAATTAAAAATTTGATTTGTCTGATTTGTCTTTGTATTTCAAAAATTGTTTGTATTATTTTGTATTTTTTGTACATTTCTATTTTTAAATTGATCAAAATGAAGACTTTAGTTTGTTTATTATTGAAAAAAATAACTAATGCTTCCTCTATGAGGAAGCAAATACATTTTCTAACGGGAAGCAAAGTGCTCGTGAAATGAGCACCATGTAATTATAAATACAAACAAAGTGGAAAAACTCGAGTTTCATTAATTTTTAATGGATCGAAAAAGAAGAAACGTATGTCTTCCTGGTTTAACCCTAAAATTTGTCAAAAGTTAACTTTCTGCAGTTTAATTTAATTTAACTTAAATGTAAATCGAATCGTGAAGATAATGGGTTCTTAAGAGTTGAATAAGCTTCGACAAAATAGGGTCACCATTTGAGTTTACGTAATTTTGAAGAATAAATACAAGTTAGAACAGATAATTTGTCGAAAGTGAATACTGTTGAGCATATTTACATTCCACTCGTTTATCTCTGTGAGTCTGTTTGCCACTACACATCCAGCAGATCCAGCTCCTACCACGATGAAGTCGTACGTCTCTGGTTCAGATTTCGTAATCTTAAAAACATATATTAAACATAAATAAATATTAACATAATTTTAAGAATGATCTTTTAAAGAATCAATTTAACAATAAATTACATACGCCTAATTATAAATTATATTTTTTTATTATATACGAAAAGAAACGTCTAATTTGAAAAGAAAAATACTGTTGAGGAAAACCAATAAAACATAAATATAATTAGAGTAATATTTCTTTTCGAAACAGCCAATTGTAACTTCGATTCAAGGATTTTTATATATTTGAATTGCCTATGTGGCGTGATAAATAATTAAATTTAGAAACAATTTTAAAACTAGTTCTGCTATTATTTCCACTTGTTTTAATTTCAAAAAGGTCTTTATAATTTTTTCAATTGTAAGGTAAACTGTTAAATTCATTATAAATTTCAAACCTCTATCAAAATAATTTCTATTTCATTAGCACCATATTCAGAGTTCTAAGATTTTTAATTCAGCTATAATGGGAGATTCTCTGTATATTGAGGTCACTTTCGATAGAAACAATTTTTTTGCAAAAGTTTTTGAAATAGTTTTTTTTTAATCCAAACTATTTATTGGCGCTATAATAAGCGATTTCAAAAGTATCTAGGCTAAAAATACTTCTTTAATTTTTTTTTAAATCTCATTGGTCATTTTTCAGAATTTGCGTTAGTGATCTAATTTCCATAAAAATGAATTGAAAATTATAAAAAAAATTTGAAAATTCAAGTAGTCTAATCCAATGCGGCGATTAAAAATTAAAAAATTATCTCCGTTTTATGAAAATGGGTATCCTAAGGATTTCGGGGTATTCAAAATAACTGATTTAATACGTGAATTAGAAATCTAAAAGTACGTATTTTCGTTTCAAATTGAAATTTATTCAATTTTAAAGAGGTATCAATAAAAATTCTTAAATTTTGTGAAGTATCATAAGTTTTTAATTCTAAATCTTGCAAATTGAAGAAATTTTAAACCTACAAGATTAAAATTACAAAATGTATAATAACATTAAATGTGTAGTAACACTTGAAACTTGGATAATTTTCAATTTTAAATTTGAAAAATCAAAAACTCTTTAATTTTAAAGATTTTGAATTCAAAGTTCTACAATTTTAAAGAGCTACGATTGAGAATGATTGAAATTTGAAAATATAGAATTGAAAATTATTGAAATTTGAAAATTTAGAATTGAAAATTATTCAATTTTCAAGTTTCATAGTTAAAAATGATGTGATTTTTAACGTTTTTTCGGAATATCTAGTTTAATTTTAAGACTTACAAATGAAAATTCTTGAATTACGAATTATCTGTTTTTATTTAAACAGTTCCATTTTAAAAACTCAGCGTTCAACAAAAAAAAAGAATTTTTTGATCAAAATGGTTCAACTTTTAAACAAGTAATTGAATTTTTAATCAAAAAGATTAATTTGCAACCAAGAAGTTTTATTTTTTACTCGATTTTCTACGAAAAAAGACGAACTTTCAACAAAATACATCAAGTTTCAATCAAATAGTTAAACTTTCAATAAATAAATAATAAATAAATAATAAATAATAAATAATAAATAATAAATAATAAATAATAA
>CAKNYM010050059.1:57178-71598 GCA_932195095.1 Andricus curvator
AATAAATAATAAATAATAAATAATAAATAATAAATAATAAATAATAAATAGTAAATAAATAAATAAATAAATATAATAAATTTTCAACAAAAACTTGGATAGTAACATTCTTAGTTGAAAAAATTCATTCTTGAACAAAACAAAGAAACGAGTTTTCAATAAAGTATCATAAATCTTCAAACAAAAATTTAATTTGCAACAAAACAGTTCGACTTTCAACTAAGTAGTTAAATTATCAACTAAAAAGTTCAATATTTATAATAAGATCAATTTTTAAAACAAAAATGGAAAAGATCAATTTTGAGTTAAAAAAATTAATTTTAGAACTAAAATGAGGATTCTTGAACCCAACAAAAAGAATAGTACTTTCGATCAAAAAATACTAATTGTCAACCAAATAGTTGAATTTTCAAAAAAAAAGACCAAATTTCTAACAAAACTGGAATATTTAAATTATCAGTTAAAAAAATAGTTTTCAAACTAGAATGATAAATCTTGAACCAAAAAAAGGAATAATTTTTAATGAAGAAGTTCAACTTTAACGAAAGTAGTTGTAAATTTTCGAAATTTAAAAACTCTCAAATTTAAAAGATTTACAACTTAATGTTCTACAATTTGAAGAAGCTACAATTAAAAATTCTCAAAATTCAAAAATATAGAATTGAAAATTAATCAATTCTCAACATTTATAGTTCAAAATAATGTAATTTCAAACGTTTTTTTTTTGTTATATGTAGTTGAATTTTGAAGACTTACACAATGTAAATTTTTCAATTTTGAATATTTGCAATTCAAGAATCTTCACTATTTAATGTGTATAATAGAAAATGATGCAATTTTGAACGCCTAAAAATTTGTTCAAATTTAAAGATATAAACAGTTACAATTTAAAATTCTTGAATTTTGAAAATATATATAGAATTGCAAATTATTTAATTTTAAAGTTTTATATTTTATAGGTAGGTAATTTTACCGTTTTTTCAATAGTTTGATTTCAAAGGTTCATAATTGAAAATTCTTTAATTTTTAATATTTGCAGTTGAAGACTCATCAATATATAATATGGATAATAAAAAATGATGCACTTTTGAATGCTTTTTAAAAAAATTGTAGATTTAAGATTAAAACCTATAAAAGTGAATAAATTTCCATTTTGAATCTTTAAAATGGAATAATAGGAATTCTGATAATTTTTTACGACGTGGGAATAAAAAAAAATAAAAAAAAATTATAAACAAAAATTTAATTAATATTTTCAAATTAAAAAAACACTGACTCTACTTGTTTAAAAAGGTGAATCTTTCAATATTCACCGTCGGTTCATACACAGATGCGATATATAGACAAAAAAAATCGCAAAAAACTCATCAAATTGTCATTGCACGTTCAAGAAAACCAATTGAAGGGAAACTTTAAAAATCAAAATTCTCTTGTATTTAAGTGCGATAAACTAAAAATCCATATGAAAGAATAATAATTTTTGAGACATATTTTTAAAAAGTAACAATCAGAATTTTTATTTTATTAACGCTGGTTTTGGAGAATCCTTCTAAAACTTAGAAGCTTGTAAGTAGAGAATAAAAAAAGTCATTTTTTCAAGTATTTGAAGCTTGTTCAATATATTTTTCGGGTTAAATAATCTTTATCTCTCTTATGCTTTTGGTCAATGTTATCGAGAAGAAGAAATTCACGAAATTTTAAAACAATTCAATAAATATTTACAAATATATTGCACGAGGAAGCCAAAGTGATCTATATATTGAGAAATACCCATATAATATCTTTATTTCAACAATTTATTTATTATTATTATCTTGTTAGAGGTCGGCCTATTTGAGTCCCGTAGCACTGCGGTAAAAACCTATTACTATCCCTCTTATTTTAAAACCCCAGTGACATTTGATCTTTGACCAGGGGAGAGGAAAACTGCAGAAAACCACCTCTTGAGGTAAGCCGTTTTTTCGACAGTCGAGTTTGAAGGCAGACATTCGAATCTACCCATCGAATGCTCACAATCATCCTCGGCGTCAAACCTGCTCGACATTAGTTAAAACGCAGTAAATACACAAAAGTCGCAGATGGTCACCCATCCGAGTGCTATCCGCGCTAGAAATGGCTTGACATCTGTACTCTTCCGGAGTCGAGATTCACCGCGCAGCTAATGCCGTCGGAAACGATTAATTTATGATCATTAATAATAATGATAATAATAATAAATTCCTCTGTAAATCCCTGCTTTATACATTTAAACAATATCTTTGGTTTGTTCGTTATGAATTCAAAAAAATATGTAAAAAGAATATATTCGTTAATTATAGTTACCTTTTTAAAACGATCATCCACCGAGCGTCCATATAAGTATGAAATAAGCACTGAGTAAAGGCAGACGCAATAGTTTGCAGTACATGATTCTGTTGGAACTGGTAGAATCATCGCTAGAATAATTAAATGTGAAGATGGTTGAAAATTTTTTTGATATTTTTGGTCGGTTCTGTTAATTATTAATTTTTATATTAAACATTCGGTTATTATTTTTTATTTGTCGAATTAAGGAAGAAGATGAATTTTAAAAAAATTTTATATTAATGCAAGTTACGATAAATCCCAGATCAACTTTCGCGCATATACTGAATGCAACAACGCATTGTGAACATTTTTATACAATATAATTTTATACAAAGGTTGCAGATGCAAAGATCATAAAAGCGGTATAAATTATCAATAATTATCTACCACACGTTCTTTATCAGAACATCTTGAATAACATAAGAATAATTTACCTAATTTTTTCAAAAATTTTGCCAAACCGAACTCTTTTAAAATGTGACGATGAACTAGATTTTTTTTTATTCACAAAATTAGGAATAAAAGGGTATTTTCTCACCTCTTGCGTTCTAACTCGTTTATATAATTACGAAAAATTCAAAAAAAAAAAATAAATTTCTTTATGCAGAAGCATACGGGACAAGAACTTTATATAATACTTTCACTGCTCGAGACTAGAAGTTACTGACGAAAAAATCACATGGATTCCATTAAAAAATCTACAGATAGGTTGAATATACAGTCCTCTATCTTATTATACTTTACCGTCTATTTGACAAATTTTAATTAGGTCGATCATATAAGTGTCGAGATAAAAATGATATAAAAAGTATACTTCATATGCGGGACGGAGTGTAACCTTGAATACATGAGCATTTTTGTAATTATCTTGTCTGCTCGGTTTTTGAAGAACACTTTCAACTCGGAAGTTAGAGAATAAGATAAAATCACTTTCAATGATTCTTAATGACAAATTATGACAAAAAGGTTAAAATGTTAATTATTATTATTATTATTATTATTATTATTATACCATTAAGCCATTTCCCTTTCGGGGTAGGCGTGACTTGCTCTTGAAAATTTTGAAATTCCTTCGAAGCCATAAAAAAGCAATTGAAAATTCCTACTAATGGAGAGCGGAAAAAATCGTAAAATATTTGAAAATCTTTGAAATTTCCTGAAGCGTTATTATTTTCTTCAAATAGGCTCTTTAGGTTTGAAAAAGAGTTATATATAGACATACATTAAATTTTCTCCTGCTTGAAAGATTAAAATAGTTATATTATTAATTGAACTGCAATATTATAATTTTTATTGGGAGAGTTTAAAAATGCATTTAGGAATCTTTGAAAATAAGGCATATATAAACATATATATCAAATTTGCTCCTGGTTGAAATATTAAAATAGTTATAATAATTGAACTGCAATATTATGATTTAAATCCTTAAAAATCCGAAAAGCACTGAAATTAATATTGAGAAGAAGAAAATTTCCAATAACATCGCAATAGAAGTTAAAAGTTCGGAATAATGAGTGATTTAGAAAGATTTTTTAGGCATAATCTCGGATAAGTTAAAGAAACCTCTGAAATACCGTAATTTCCCTGATTTATCGCGCGAAAATTCTTTGAAAGTGAGGATTTTCAAGAAAGAAAAGATTTGGAATTTCTTTCAAACCATTAAAATCAATTGGAAATTCCTTCGCATACCTAATTCTTTCAAATTCGATAAAGAGCCATATATAAACATATATGTCAAATTTTCTCCTGCTTGAAATATTGGAATACTTATAACAATTGAACTGAAATATCACAAGTTTAAGGGAAACTTAAAATGCATTTAGGAATCTTTGAAAACAGCGCGTCAAGTGAAACATCATCAGTTTAATTTTTGAGTTTTTAACCGCTTTGAAGTATCTTTGGTGTTTGTTTCCCCCCCCCCCATTAACCTTACATGAGGCACGATAGTCTAAAATTTTTATCAAGAAATTTCATCATTATTTGAAGCTTTGAGCTTTAAAAGTTTTGTTTCAGTAAAATTAATACAAATTGATCGAAGAAAAAAAAAAGAACTTATCTTTAAAAATATTCTCCAGGCTCTCTTCTATTTCCTGTCCAATTACAGGTTACACTTGAGGTTATACTTTGTGGAAAATTTTTAAATTTTATATTTGATATTTGGTTTCTTCCCTTATTCTCGAAAAACACGACTGGTTTCCTGAGACAGTTGAGACGAACTGATCCCTTCTCTTTTTTTTTAGGACAAAAGATGAGCATATGTCTTGCATTAGTTTCCAATAACGTCGCAATAGAAGTTGAAAGTTCGGAAATTGAGTGATTTAGAAAGATTTTTTTTTGGGGGGATGTTCATAGGGGCTATGCTGTACTTTTATCTGAAATGACGAAGTTTTAACTAGAAAAGATCAATTTTCAACAAAAAATTGAATCGTTGAATGTTCAATTTAAAAAAATAATTTTCAATAAAAAAAAACTTCCAACCAGCTGAATTAAACTAAGACAAAAAACAGTTGAATCTTCCACCAAAATTATGAATTTTCAATAAACAAGATTAATTTACTACAAAATCAACTTTTCAGATAGAAAATTAATTTTTTAGAAAGTAGTTGAATTTTAGGCCAAGTTGTTGATTTTTCAACCAAAAAAATGAATTTTAAACGAAACATGTAGTAGTCTACATTTAAACCAAAAAAGATTGCAATTTGAAATAATAAAACTGTTGAAATATTGACAAAAAAGTTCATTTTCAATCAACAAAAGATCATTTTTCAACAAGAAAAAAAAAGAATTTTCTACTATAAAAGGTGAATTTTGAAACAAAAAAATGTCCAACGAAACAAATTTTGTAGATGAGTCATCCTTTTGGCTTCAAACTTAAACAACTTTGTTCAAAATTGATGTATATTGTTGAAAATCCGTGTTTTTGGTAGAATATTAATCTTCTTGTTGGAAAATTCATCTTTTTAATTTGAAATTTAACTATTTGGTTAAAAATTCATCTTTTTTGGTTGAAAATTCAAATATTTGGTTGAAAGTTGAACTAATTTGCTAAAAATTCCTATTTTTTAAGATTCACCTCCTTAGTTGAAAATGTATCTATTCCATTTAGAAAAAATTAATCTTCCGGGTTAAAAAATCATCTTTCCAGTTTAACTCTCTTGCTGAAAATTCATTTTGTTAAGATTCATCATTTTAGTTGAAAATTCATCTTTTTGGTTGAAAATGTAACTGTTGTGTTGAAAATTAATTTTTTTTATGTTGAGGATTAATTTTTTTACATAACAATGTAACTATTCCACTTTTGGTTGAAAATTTATATTTTTATTGAAAATTGATCTTTTCTGGTTGAAAATTCATGTATTTTGTAAGAAATTCGTCTTTCTGGTCGAAAATTGATCTTCTTGGTTCAAAATTCATCATTTTTGGATCAAAATGCAATTGGTTGGTTCTAAATTAATCTGGTTTGGTTAAGGATAAAACAATTTTATAGAAGATTAAACTATTCAGTTAAAAATTTACTTTTTTCAAACATTCATATTTTTGGTTTACATTTAACCATTTTGTTAAAAAATTAAACTATTCTTAAGAAAATTTATATTTCTGGTATAAAATTAACTTTTTTGTTAAAAAATTCTACTTTGAATTTTAAATTCAACTGTTTTGTAGATGAGTCGTTTTTTTTGGCTTAAAAATTCAACAATTGTGTTGAAAATTGGTGTAATTTGTTGAAAATTTCTTTCTTCTGGTAAGAAAATTTAACTATCAGGGTAAAAATTCATCTTTTCAGTTGAAAATTGAACTACTTGGTTAAAAGTTGAACTAGTTTGTTGAAAATTCTAATTGTTTTTAAGATTCACATGTTTTGTTGAAAATATAAATCTTTGGTTGAAAATTCGTTTTTCTTTTGATAAAAGTTGATTTTTCTATCTGAAAATTTCACTATTCCATTTTTGGTTAGAAATTTATCCCTTGTAAGTTGAAAATTCATGTATTTTGTTGAGAATTCGTCTTTTTTGTTAGAAAATTAATCTTGTTTGTTGAACATTCAATATATATTGCAACTTGAATTTTCTTAACTGTTTGAATTCCTCGAATTTCATGAATTTATTGAATATTCTGAATTCCTTAAATTTCTTGAATATTCTGAAATCCCTGAATTTCGTAAGTTCTCTGAATTTCTAAAAATTTATGAATTCCTTGAATTATCCTGAATCTTTGAAAGGTTCTGAATTCCTCAAATTCTTCAAATTCTCTGATTTCTAAAAATCTCTGAATTCGTAGAATTCTCTGAACATTTTTAATTCCTCCAATTTCGTGACTTTATTGAATTCCTTTGATGCTCAGCAATTACTAAAATCTTTGAATATCCTGAATTCCTTCAATATTCGGAATTTTCTTAATTCTCTTGATTCCTTAAATTTTCTGAGACGCTTGAATATTCTGAATTCCCTGAATTTAGAAAATTCCTTGAATTCTCTGAGTCCCCTGAATTCCTGAAATGTTCTGAATTTTCTGAAGTCTTTGAATACCCTGAATTCAAAATAATTAAGGAATTCAGAAAATTCTCTCAATTTCCTAAATTCCCTAAATATGTTGAATTCTTTCGAATTCCTGAATTTCTTGTATTTATCTGAAATCTTTGAAATCACTGAATTCTGAATTCTTTTCATTATTTTGAATCCCTTGGAATTTAGAAAATTCTCAGATTTCAGGAAATTCTACAAATTCAAGGAATTCAGATGTTAAAGAAAATTCAACGAATTTAGGGAATTTAGACAAATTCAAGGAATTCAGATATAACGCAGAATTCGGAGGAATTCAGAAGATTTGAGGAAGTTAAAGGAATTTGAAACGATGTAAAAAAAATTAAAATTATTTAATTCAATTTAAAAGAATGAAAGAGAATACATAGAATTTAAGGAATGAAAAAGATAATTAAGGAAAGAGACATTTAAAATTACTAATTTAATACTGATACATACTTAAAATGTAACTTTTTCAAGTACAATAATTTTAAATTAGGATTCTTCACAATTGAAAATGCCAAAAAGTAATCAAGGAAGGAAACAAATGTTTGTGATCAAACAGTACGATATAATATTATAATTATAGTAATCTTGTGACAATTATGACATGAATATTTCGTTTTCTTGAATTTATAAAAATGTTGTTTCTATAAATTGAGAAACCAATTGTCTCAATCTGCAGGCGATGGCGATAAATACATTTTCAAAACTACACTTAACTCCCGATACAAGAACCCCGATTTACGATATTCCTAGAACTGTCGGTCTTCGCAGTTTCGTGATGAGAGGAGCCGCGGGGCCTAAAGAGGGCCGGTGCTCAGTCAAGCGTGACAAACAGGTCGAGGGCCCCGCCCTCAGCGCGGTAGTTGCATCAGGTTGCGTCATGCGTCAAAATCCTACAAAAATGATTGATGCGGCCCTGCCTCTTCACGTTCGGATCCCCCCGATTCAGGATCAAGGCCACTGCAAGCCATGACCAAAACCGTTCTTATATCTGGAGTTGAGTGTATCCTAATAGTACAGCATTTCAGATCATGCTCACGCAAAGAAACGGTTTTCCTAAAATATCAATTTGGCACATTTTCAGAATGTGGATTTTCCACATTTGTTGTCAAGAAGATTTTTTTGGTTCCATGATGCATACACATCGAATCAGATTTCTCAATTCGAACAAAAAGTTCTCTGAGACAGTCACTCTATTTTTCGTGTATGGAAATTAGTTTAATTAAGAACTTTCCCCCTGGTCTACAAAAAAAAAAAAAAAAAGAAATAGAAGTAGAAGAAAAGATACGAATACAAATAAAATCGAAGAAAATCCATTTAACTACTACAAGAATGTAATTTAATTTACATTGTATTAAAAAATTCAGTGCATGTATTTTCATTATTTTACAATGCGAGAACATTGTGCGATTAGTGCGCGCTATGCGCGCACCAATTTCCCTTTTTTTTTTGGAAAATCGGTTTATTTTGTAGCAATTTGTTATAGATTTCATCGAAAATCTCATATGATTTGAAAACGTTGTATATGATTTCCAGAAGTTTCTTTATTATAGCCAGAAAATTCCAGTAAACTCAATATGAATGACACAATTTTTTTTATTTACTTACAATTGTTCAAAATTATCAGATTATTTTTCATATTAACAAAATATGTCTCGCCGAAGGTGGAATTATCCGACACCGTACTTTTAATATTTTTTTAACATTCAAAAAACATAAAAAATACATTTTGAAGGTATTTGAAGATGACATATTCATCAAAGTAGAATTAAATTCGACTATTTGAATTTGATTCCAATTTTCAGTAAGATTCCACTGATCACGTTTATTGCACATATCTGTCACATGGATGAATTAAATTATTTTATTTCCATGTCCAAATTTTTTTTTTCAAGTTCAACAGTAAGAAAATGTAACATTTATGTGCATGATGAAACTGAAGAAAATTCAAAAACTACATTGCAACATTTTGTTTAATCAAGACAGACGCATTTTTAAAATAAATCAAAAATAACATTTTTCCTGTATTTTTATTGCATTATTCGCATTTAAGTAATAGTTTTGAAAATCAAAAATTATTACATACGCTCAATTTTTACTAGTTCTATTAAAAATTTCACTTTCTCTTTAAACTTTTATCCTGTAATATGACATATTTCACTTCAACTACTTTGTTTGAAATTCATTTTCTGGTCGAGGATTCATCATCATTTTAGTTGACAATTCATCATCATTTTAGTTGGAAACACTTTTTTTTTGGTTAAAAATGTAACTATTCTCTTGAAAATTTATTCTTGTTGGAAATTAATTTTCTTAATTGAAAATTTAACCATACCATGTTTGATTTAACATTTATGATATTAATCTTCTCGGTGACTAATTCACTCTTTTGGTTGAAAATTCATTTCTTTTATGGAAAATTTAACCATTAGGTTGCATATTCCCTTAAAAACTCAAAATTTGATTGCAAATTTTTGTATTTTGTTAATAATAATCAACCTTTTTTTTTGCAGAAAAATAATCTTTTTGAAAAAAAATCATTTGATCGATTGAAAATTAATTTTTATTGAAAATTAGTTTTGATTGAAAATTAGTTTTGATTGAAAATTAGTTTTTCTACCTGAAAGTTTAACTAATTCATGTTTTGTGAAAAAAATTTCTTTTGATAGGCATTTAATCTTCTTGGTTGAAAATTCACTGGCTTGGTTGAAAATTTAACTATTTTGTTGAAATATGCATCAATTTTGATGAAGATTTGTCTTTTTTTGGTAGAAAAATCATCTTTTGGGTTGAGAATTCAACTTTTGGGTAGACAATTTATTTTTTGGTTGAAGATTCATTATTTTAGCTAAAACTTAATTTCTTTGCTCAAAAATTTAAATATTTTGTTAAAAGTTCACCTATTCCATTTTTGGTTTAACATTTATCTTCTTTAGTTGAAAATTCCTTCAAAAATTCATAATTTGGTTGAAAATTTATGTATTTTGTTAAAAAGCAATCTTTTTTGGTAAAAAATTAATTTTTTTGGTTAAAAATTTATTTCTTTGATAGAAAATTTGTTCTTTTTTTCTATTTAATGTAAATTTCTTCAACTGCAAACTTAACTTATCCATTTTTTGTCGAAAATATATCTTTTTTGATAGATATCTAATCTTCCTCGTTGAGAATTTAGCTCTTTTTTTGGTAGACAATTGACATTTTGTATTGAAAATTAGACTATTGTGTTGAAAATTCATTTTTTTGGTTGAAGATTCATTATATTATTACAAAATTAATTCCTTTGCTTAAAAATTTCACTATTTTGTGGGAAATTCCCTTTTTTTAGCTGATAATTAATTATTTTTTGTTCGAAATTTATTTTTTTGAGTAAGTTTTGGTTTTGAAATATAATTATTTTAATTTAAGTCAGATAATGAATATGTTGAAAAATGGTGGATTATTATCTGTTGTAATAATAAAACTTTTGATTAATATTTGACAATAAAGTTACTTTTGGTCATTTCAAATACAAATTTTAATTCTTCTGAATATGTCTGGCTTTGCTTAAAAAAAAAACATTTTACAATACTAAATCTTCCATTGTAGTCAGTTTTATGATGCACACAAATTTGAGAAAATTTGCCACTGCCCTTCACCTGAAACTGAAATTCTTAGTTATGTGTGTGCATTTGTCAACATTCTTTCCTTCAAGTTTTTCAAATTACCCAATCGGCATTGAGAATAGCGACAATTCTTTCGAGATTTTCGTGACACACCTATTTTTCAGAGAAGGATAATATTATTTATTTATTTTTCGTCACAATTTTTACATATTATTCATAATTTCACTTTCTGCATGTATCCTACGCAGCGCCGTATCCACGCATACGGCCAGATTCCGCTTACATTTTCCAGTATGTTGCGTCCGTAGTTTTAACTTTGGCCTTTTTCTTTCTTCGCTTATTTCAATTTCTTCTCTTTTTTCATTTTTGAAATTTTTGTATCCAATCTTCTTTAATCATGTCACTAGCTTTTTCAGCAATCATAATAGTCGGAGCATTAACATTTCCTCTCGGAATAACCGGCATGACAGACGCATCAATAACTCTCAATCCTTTAATTCCATGGACTCTTAACCTTGGGTCCACAACAGCTTCCGAATCTTCGTCAGGGCCCATTTTGCATGTTCCAACAGAATGGAAAAATGAAAAACCTGATTGTCTCACGACACAGGTCCAATATTCATCTGAGTTGAATTCAATCTTATCACAAGGAGGCATAGGGGTATCATCAGGTTTGTATTTATACTTCTTCATAGTCTTTGTATCAAATATGCTACTAGCAATTCGAACACCCTGAATGATACGTTTTAGGTCCGGTTCGGCAGTTAAAAATCCAGGAAATATCAAAGGTGACCCCCAGACTGGATCCGTAGCATTAAGTTTGATTACTCCTCTACTCTTCGGGGCAAGCAATGCCGCAATGATAGGGAATTTATTTTCATCTGCTTTACTCTGAATAATAACTTGTATATCCGGGACTTCTTCATTTTTTTCATACTCTGTGCGAACATAAGCTGAAAGAAATGCTGGGCCCATTGCGGAGAAAGATCCTTTTTGTGTTGTTGAATAGTAAGTCAAGTTTCCCACTCTTTCTTTGCATTCTTCAACATCATCCGAGTTTACATTTTTTATTATTCCCGGCACACCAAAAGTAGCAAAGTGATCGTGAAAATTATGACCGACTGACAAATTCTGAATGACGTTGATTCCATGTTTTTCAAGTTCCTCAGCTGGTCCGACACCCGAAACCATCAGTAACTTTGGAGAGTTTATAACACCTGCTGATACAATTACTTCTTTCTTCGCTATAACTATCTTAGTAATACCAGTTTTTGTAGATTTATATTCAACACCAAAAGCTTTTTTCGACAACGGATCTATCAAAATTCTGGTCACGTGGATCTCATTTTTGACAATCAAGTTGGGCCTTTTTCCTCTAATTGGACGGATGAATGCTGCATTGGCACTATGACGAGCATGATTTTTCATAGTTACTTGTGTATTAGTTATTCCTAATTGACTTTCGGCATTTATATCTTTTGTTTCATATCCGAGTTCGTTGAAAGCTTTTTGTATTTTCTTTCCTGTTCGAGAGAGAAAAGGATATTTTGATACTGTGAGATATCCTCCAATTGCATGATAGTCCGGGCTCTCTATCACGGTCTGAAAAAATGTTAACTCTTTAATCAGGGTGTTTTCCTGACCGGGAAACCGGGGAAAAAGTGGTTTCATATATTTAATTGCGGTAGTTCTGGACTGAAACAGGGAATTTCAAAAAAAATCATAACTCTTTCTTGGAATAGGGAATTTTCCAAAAGAATTACAATTTTGGCTTGGAACAGGTAATTTTCTGAAAGAGTCATAATTCTAAGTTGGTACAAGGGATTTTAGATTATGATTCTTACTTTGAGGCAGGAAATTTTCTAAAAGATTTATAATGCTGAGTTCAAGTCCAAGAATAAATAGAAGAAATATAAAAAGAATTACAATTATTCTGTTTTGGTATACTGAATCATCTGTCCTTGATTCGAGAGCAGCTCAATCTTAAAGTTTTATTTGCTTGAACCATTTAGTTTTGCGTCGAAAAAATTTATAAAAAGAGAATTTACAAAAACAATCTCTACTCTAAGTCAGAATGCACCAGAATTTGAAAATATCTTATTTCAAACTAGAATTTGCTAGCATCTCAAATTATTTTCCTGAGCAAATAAAAATTTGCCAGAACTTTCGAAAATAAATGTAATTGCGACTTGAAGCGGGGAATTTTCGTAAATAATTATAATTTTGACTTTTGATCAGGGGATTTCTGTAAAGAGATATGATTTAGAATTTAGGACGGGGAATTTACGTAAGGAACTTTAGAAAATAATATTAATTCTGATTTAGAAGAAGGAAATAAAAAAAAATTTTTGTTCATATTCAGAGTTATAGTTCTATAACAAAATCAGATGTTCCAAATCTGAATCTTAATTTTTATGATGAAAAATTATCTAGTTTTCCAACAGAGAATTATAATCTTTTTCCAAAATGCCCTGTTCCGAATCAGGAATCTTTGAACTCTTTTGAATAGACTGGGAGAAGGCCGGAAATTGACCGGGAATTTAAAATCATCCTTCGAGTAGACACTAGGGTCATCAAAAAATGTACTGGATTTTTTTTAAATTTGCATGCATATTGCCCAGAAATTGGTTCGAATCCTCCAAAATGGCGTTTTTATCAATTTTATACAGAATCTTCAATATTAGGTGAATCGATTTGAAACGCAAAATTCCTCTTTCAAATTAGCCATCGAAAACGAATCAAAACTTTTTTTATAAATATCACCTACATAAGTCTGTTTTATAGGGTCCCAGAAAACCCTGTGCATAACAAATTCAATTTTTGAGTTTGTGGCGCTAGTTTTAATTTTTTAATACAAATTGTTTATAATACATAAAATATTTCTTTATAATGATAATAAGATTGTGATAGGAATTCGTCAAACAATGCATTATTGTTTTTAACAATTTGCTCTTAGAATAGAGTTAGAAAGTCGTATTTTTTTCCAATATTTTCAACTTTTCAATCAGAGCAAGTTCATCATTTATTTTTTTATTATTTATTCAAGCTAACAATCATAATTGTTTGAACAATTTAGGATTATTTTTGATAATACTGTTTTTAAATAATCCTAGAAAGTTATGGTTATTTCTGAAACTTTCAATATTTTGTCAACTTTTCATTTAGAGCGAAGTAATTATTAATGCAGTTTAACGAACTTAATTGTTTCAACAAATTATAATTGTATATAACTATATTCTTCTATAGTAATGGTGGATAGTTGTTTTTTCTGAAATTTTCAACTTTTTGTCCACTTTTTACTTAGTGAAATACGAATTTGAACAAGTTAAAAAAAAAGTATTGTTTAAACAATTTATAAATGTTTATTAATATCTTCACTTAGATCATTTCTAGAAAGTTTCGTTTTTCCTGATAATTTTAACTTTGCTCTGCCTTTTCAGTTATGAATAAATAATTAATAAACATTAGAGAGAATCATTTTTCAAACATCCTCTTTCTTTTTCGTAAACATATTTTTCTGAAATCAAACAAATATTTGTGAAATTGTTAGCTGACTTTAATTCCAATCTTAACAGTGATGAAATTCAGAAACAATATTTACTACAAGTGGTAAGAAAGTACCGGAAGCAATAAAATTTGTGTTGTAATTCGAAAGAAAATTTTCACAAGTCATTTACAGACCTACTCATGATCTAAGACATGGACCAACTCTTCTCACATCCTCCTAACTATTCTATTATTTGTTATTATCTCTACTGTATGATAACCTTTTCGTTTGAATTGATATTTTTAAAACTCTGGCAAAAGAGCAAAAATAATTTACTTGGGGAAAAAATACTATATGAATAATGATTCTCTTTGATGCGCATTTATTATTTGTTTATAACTAAAAAGTTAAACTACACGGAGAAAAAAATATGCCTATAATAGTAAGAGCACTAGTCAT
>CAKNYM010050059.1:71998-124119 GCA_932195095.1 Andricus curvator
CGGTTGTAAGAAAACTCATCCTATTAGAGTATGAGTACTCTTACAAACGGGATATTAGGTCACGCGCAAGCGCCGGTAGGCGTGGCCTAATATCTCTTTTGTAAGAGTACTCATACTCTAATAGGATGAGTTTTCTTACAACCGTAGCAAGGCGAAGTTCGAGCTATTTTCGCAAGGCACAACTGCTCTAAGGGCATGTGACTCCAGCAATAACGGCATGCGCTTGATTCTTTTATGGTATAGGACATTTAATGCTAAAAATGTCTAACCTGATGCCAATATTGGTAGAAATTCATACCAATTTCGCACATGTAGTTCCATGCTGTAATATTAAGAGCTCAGCCTACTATAACAGTGTGGTTTTTTTCTCCGTGTAGAACTCAAGATTTAAGAAAAACAAGCAACTGCCTAGAACTACGCTAAGTGATGATAGTTGTGAATAATAATCAATTGTTTAAATAAATATATATGTTAAATATAAATAAATAATGTTCGTTAAGGCCTATTCCGCTTCTTTTGATGTTAAAAAAAAAATTTTTATTATAGAAAAAATTCTTGCCGACATGTTTCAACCTGTAATTTCAGGTCCTTTTCAAGGGTTATTCTATATTATAGAAAGAAAACAAAAACCGCTGAAGACTATGTTGAGTTTTTGAGTAACTTTGACATTTTTTTTCCTCTTGTAAAAATTGTTAAAAGTTTAAAATAAAGTGAAAATTGTAAAAAATTGATAACGTATCATTTACGGTATAATATTAAAAAATCTCATAGGAAAAATTCCTTGTATAATTGCATAATCTCAAGGAATTTTTCCTTTATATAATTTGCTTTTTATAATTACTTATGTTAAACTTAGTTTATTTTCAGTTCGATTTACTGAAAAGTTGGAAATAAGTTCAAAAATTCGGAAAAAACAAACATTTAATTATTAGTATAAAGTAGTATTTTATGTATTAGAAATAATTTGTACTTAAAAAACCGCAAAAAAAAAACATAATTAGCGACAAAAACTCGCAAAACCCAAATTTTCACTTATGGTTTTTTTTTGACTCCATAAAACAGACTTATGGGGGTGAAATTCAAAAAATAAGTTTTGATTCATATTCTGTGGCTAATTGTGAAAAAAACGTTGAGTTTTAACTAGATTCACCTAATATTGACGATTCTCTAGAAAATGTACAAAAACGTCTTTTTCTCTATGGGAACTACGTGTTAAACTTCATGGGGCTTGCGGAACCTCTAAATATCATTTTTTTCTAAGCAAAAAAAAAAAAACACAAATCCATTTATTTTTCTCTGGATTCAAAAAAATCTCCGGGCGATATGCAAGAAAATTAAAGACAAAAAATTGGACCACCCTAGTAAACACCATGCTAATATTTAATCCCACATGGAAGTATTTTTTGAAATTATTCAGTAATTGACATACTTTTGGGTCTTTGTTGTCCTCTGACTTTTTAAAATAAGGTAGAATTTCATCATAACTCCAACCAGTATTTCCCAGTTTGGACCAATTATTGTAATCTTCTTTATTACCTCTGACGTACATCATGCCATTTATTGTACTTGAACCACCCATTACCTAGAAGTTAAATTAAAATTAAAAATCACATTTTCTTCTGATTCTTTACAACTTACGAATTATTAATTTTTATCAGAGTAAAATTTTTTATAAAATGCAGAAGAAAATAAAAATTATACTTTTCCACGAGGTAGACTGCAGCCTTTGTCTTTTAAGCATGATCCTTCTTCTGCTTGGGTTGTATAATTCCAGTCGATCGCTGTTCTTTCAAGATGTAGGGCAAAACCAGGAATTTTAGCAGCAACTGGCTCCTCTCCTCCCGCTTCGAGTAGCAATACCTGATAAAAAATTATTAATCAAAAAATTAACAAAAATTAACAAAGCTTCCGAAAAGCTCACCCAAGAAAATTGAATTGTTACAATAAAATTCCCCAATAATAAAATTTCCGAATAATAAAATTCCTGAATTGGAAAATTACCAATTAATAAAATTTCCGAACAGTTTATAATTTTACCAAATTGGGAAATTTCATAATAATGAAATTTCGGAATAATAAAATTCCCGAACAGTTTGTTATATTACTGAATTTGAAAATTCCCGACAGAAATTGCCGAATTATAAAATATCCCAACTAGAAAATTCCCGGATCTAAACAATTAAAACATTTTTATTCATAAAATTAATCAAATTTATAAATTTGAAATTATATTACAATTAAATTTTTTTTATTTACAAATTTTTTATTTATTACTGGAATTTTCTAGTTTGGATATCTTATAATTCGGAAATTTCCTGTAAAAAATGTTATTATTCGGGAATCTTCAGATTCGGTGATATTATAGACTGTCGAGAATTTTCCGAATCAGGAATTTTATTATTCGGGAATTTTATAATTAGGGAATTTCATCATTCGGGAATTTTGTTATTCAGAAATGTAATTATTCGGGAATTTTATTATTCGGAAATTTCATCATTCGGGAATTTTCCAATTCGAAAATTTTATTATTTTGGGAATTTTATAATCAGGGAATTTTTTTATTCGGGAATTTTACAGTGTCTGGAACGTCATTTTTCGGTATTTTTCTGTCGTCCCGATTTTTGGGGCAGGTTGATACAAAATAAGTTATCAACCATTTTGGTTAAAAAAATTTTTTTTAAATCTCAAATAATATTGATTTGAGGCAAAAATATTGCAAATAAAAATTGTAGAGCTCATTGAAACGCATATTTTTTGTTCCTACACTTTTATTTAAAATTAATATTTACCGAGGATATGAATATGCGAAATCTCAATTATCCTCCCCATTCAAGGTTTACTTTTTTCCAATAATTAATATTTCACCAAATTGAATACATTTTTTGAAGAAAAATCTAAAAATTTATTTTTGTCATTTTTCTGTAAAAAATATCCAGTTCAGGGAAAAAGCGTAAACACAAAAATATGTGTTTTAAAAAGATCTACAATTTTCACACACAACATTTTTACCTCAGATCAATATTTTTCGAAATTTTTGGCAAAAAACTAATTTAAAAAAATTAAAAAATGTTAATAACTAAATTTATAATAATCTAAAGCCAAAATCCTTTCGTTACTTCAAACTGAGATGGAAAAGAAACTCCTGGGTTAATTATCAAGTCAGTGGTCCAAAAACAAATTGGAACATTTTCTTTTGTAATTTTCATACTCTTGCCTTCCAAATTTGTTTAAATAAAAGGGAGAAAAAAATATTTTATTTTCAAAAAATTTATATTAAGAGGTTCCGCAAAGCTTATGAACTTTAACACGCGTTTCCCATAAAAAAGAGGTTTTTGTAAGTTTTGGACAGAAACGTCAATATCGCCATAAGACCCAATAGGGTCCCAAATGAGTCCCATAAGAGAGAAATTAGGTTTTGAACATTTTTGTTGCTAATCCTTATTTTTTTGCTGTTTTTTAGTAAACATTGATTGCTATAAATAAATTATCAATTTACACAGATAATTATATGTTCCACAAAATTTTCGAAACAATTTATTATTATTTATAGTAATATTTTATTAGAATAATACTAGAAAATTGCGGTTTTTTCTGAAATTTTCAATATTGTCTTAAACTTTCACTCACAATGAGGTGATAATGGATTGAAGTTAACAAACATAATTGTTCAAACAATTTATTACTATTTATAACTATCTTCTCTTAGAGTAATGCTAGAAAGTTGTTGTTTTTACTGAAATTTCAACTTTTCTTTGGCTTTTTAGTTATGAACAAATAATTAATAAATATGAAAAGGAATAATTTTTGAATATTATTCCATTTATTACATTCTTATTCGTGAAAGTGTAATGTAATCGTCCAAATTTTTGATCTCCAGTCCCAAAATAAAGGTCAAGTTCGTTAAACAGATATTTTTGACCAAAATAAAAAATTCGGAACAATTTCAAAATTTACAAAAAAAAATTTTTAAGTTGCAGAAATTTTTACCGAAGCTTATGTTACGTGACAAAAAGACTAGGTCAGCACATAATCTTCAAAAATGTTTTTTGAATAAAAAGAGGTAGTTTATTACAGAGCCTGAAATAAAAATTTGGAGTGGCACACCTAAATTATAAATAAACAGCCCTAAATTCCCTATTTCCTGAAGAAAACAATTTGCTATAAAGTCTATTGTGAAATAAGGGGTAAATGAAGAACCTTTATGTTTTTATTACAGACAACTAATATCTACAAAGAATGAGAATGTTTGTAAAATGATTTCTTTTCACGTTTTTTTAATATGTGTTCGTAACTAGAAATACAAAGAAGATTGAAAATAAAAGAAAACGTCACTTTCAGCTATTACATTAAAAGATGATATTTATAAACAATGATGAATTGTGTAAACAAATTCTTCGTTAACTTGCATTAATTGTTGTCTCACTCTAACTGTTTACAAAATGTCCGATATTTGAAATAAAATCACAACTTTCTATCATTGCTCTGAGAGAAGATGATTCGAGATAATAATGAATTGTTTAAACAAATAATTTGTTAACTTGAATAAATTATCCCTTTACTCTACCTGAGAAGTGGCCAAAAAGTTGGAAATTACATTTAAAAACCCGTAACATTCTAGCTTCAATCTATGAGAGGATAGTTATAAACAATAATAAATTATTCAAACAATTATTATCTGTGACTTTAATTAATTATTACCTCGTTCCAAGTCAAAAGTTGGCATTAAGTTAAAACTTCAGAAAAAATGCAGCTAGTCTACAGTAGAGAAAAAACAAAGTCTGGAATGATAAGGAGTAGGTTGCAAGAGTGGGTCAGTAAATACCCTCTATAAATTTTGTTTTGAATTACAACTCGTACTTTATTCCAGAGCCTGAAATAAACATTTGGAGTGGCACACCTAAATTAGTGTGTACTCTCTAATAAAAGGTGAATGAACGTTTAAATTTTTATTTCAGAAAAAAAAATCTACGAAAGAAAGAAATTGTTTAAAAAATGATTCTCTTTCATGTTTGTTTATTATTTGTTCATAACTAAAAGGCCAAAGAATGGTTAAAAATTTCAGAAAAAGCTGCTACTTTCTGGAATTGCTGTGAGAGATTATGGTTTAAATAATAATTAATTGTTTAAACAAATACTTTGTTATGTTTAAGAAAGAAGTTTGAATTAATGGAAAACTTTTGAGCATTATTCTAAGAGAAGAGAGTTATGAACATTGATAAATTGTTTCAACAATTATTTTTGTAAAGTTTGAATAATTATTACCTCGTTATAAGTAAAGGGGTTACACAAAGTTGGAAATTTCAGATAAAACCGCACATTTCTGGCATTAATCTAAGAGAAGATATCTATTAATAATAATAAATTGTTTGAAAATATTCGAAATATCTAATCATCAGTATAAATTTATGTTTGATAAATTGTTCATATAATTTTTTTAAACATCTGATTATCAGTAGAAACCATTTTTACTGAAGAAAACGGCAAAAAAATACGAATTAGCGCCAAAAACTCGCAAAACCCAAGTTTTCGCTTATGGAGGATTTTTGGGACCCTATAAAACAATAATAAATTTTTAACAAAATTTTTTGAAACATTTATCAGCAGAAACGATTTTTACTAAAGAAAATCTCAAAAAAAAAAAAAAAATAATAAAAATTAGCGCCAAAAAGTCGCAAAACCCAATTTTTCGCTTGAGGGTGATTTTTGGGGACGCCGTATAAAACATCAATAAATTATTCACACGACTTAAGCAAAAAATCTGATTATGAATATAAACCATTTTTTTCTAAATCGCAAAAAAATCAGAATTAGCGCAAAAAACTCGCAAACCCCAATTTTTCGTTAAGGGTAATTTTGTGGACACCCTATAAAACAATAATCAGTTGGTTACACAATTTCTTGAAACATCTGATTATCAGTAAAAAAATTTTTAACAAAAAAAACGCAAAAAAATAAGAATTAGTGCGAAAAAGTCGAAAACCCAAATTTTTCACTGATAGTGTTTCTTGGGACCCTGTGAAATTCAAAAAATAATTTCTGATTTGCATTCTACGGCTGTGGAAATAAACGTTGACGGAGAACTTGATATGTCTAATATTGACGATTGTGCCCAATATTTACAAAAAACATTTAAGAAAACACGATTTTTACGAAGTAAAAAAGGACGAGTTTGTTAAACAGTCATTTTTGACCAACGTTTCTGGTTTTATCCATCGAAAATGCTTTTTAAAAAATAAAAAATTCCCTTTTTCCCGGAAAACTATACGAGATATGAAAAAAATGTTAAATGGCAAAATTGTTCATTTCAAAAAGATGAAAAACTTTATGTTTGCATATACTATACAAGATACAAAAAAAATGATTGGAAAAAATTGGTCACCAAAAAAAGATCTACAAATTTGTTCTGAATTATTTTTCGATAGGATGCGTAGTTTTTGTTTCAATCGCAAAATATGAAATTCAAAATTTTAAAAATTAAATGTTTGGAAAACCACTACACGATACGAAAAAAATTAATTGACAAAAGTTGTTCGCCCAAAAGAGATTCTCAAATTTGTTATTAATAGTTTTTTGGTAAGATGCGTGGTTTTTGTTTGAGTCGTAAAAAATAACAGTAAAAAAATTAAAAATTTTTTAAAAATGGCACAAAATAAGAAAAAGAATGAAGACAGTAGTAACCAGAAAACAAAATAAATTTTTGAAAAAAAACACAACTTACAAAAAAATGTTTGATAACAAAATTTTTTGCATAAGTTATATCTGAAAATTTGTTTTCTACCTTTTTTTCTCACAAGACACGTGATGAGAATGTGTTCGTTAAAGCCGAAGGAGCTTCAACAAAAGAGAATTAACAATTACTAAATTTCAGTTTTTGATGGTTTGACCTTTAATTCAACCACGCTGAAAACCCCAGTTCCCGTCAGATCACTGAAGTTAAGCAGCGTTGGACGCGGTTAGTACTTGGATGGGTGACCATTCAAGAATACTCGATGTTTCAAAAAATTCTAACTTCATAAAAAGTGTTTTTCTAAAATATGATTTCATATTATTATTTGTTATTGGAAACTGCATACATTAAAAACTAGCAATAATTTGTTATTACACGGAAAATGTATTTATAGTGAAAAAATAAATAAGCGAAAGTTATGCAACAATGGAAGAGGGGGGAGGGGTCATTATCTATTGTATTGAAGATTTCATTGTGAGAAATAAATGTCAAACTTCATAGGGTTTGCAGAACCTCGAAATTTTTTTTTTTTTTTTTTAACAAAAAGTGCGTTTTTTTATTGGAACAAATTTGGGGGGTGAGGGCATGGAAGTAATTTTTTTTTGATTCTCATTAAAATATTTAAATTGAAAAAATATTAAAATTCTGACATATTTACATTCCACTGTCTGTTTTCTGAGAGTCTGTTTGCCACAACACATCCAGCAGATCCAGCTCCTACGACGATAAAGTCGTAATCTATTGGCTCAATCTTCGTTTGCTATCGAAAAAAAATAAAGTTAACCTTTTTTTATTTGAGCTCGAAATGAGATCTCCTTTCTTATGAATAATTTTATACAACAAAATAAGAGCATGAAAAAGATTCATAATTCAAAAATTATATTTCTAAACTACCTCCTTTTCGGCTCATTAGAGACAAATACATGACAAAGGAAAAAAGATGGAGAAAAAGGAAAAACTCCTCGAAAAAATCATTCAAAACAAGCCCCTCACTTTTTCCTTATTCTTTCTCAGTCTTTTTTATACTACTAGGGAACCAAGATGTTTCGAGATTAATTTAGATCTCTTCAAATGCATGTGAACTTAGCCCCCCACTTTCAAAATTTCGAATTTTTTTTACAGTTCTGACATCCTTTTGAATAGTTCTACAGTTCCTGATAACTTTTAAAAATAGTTCCGGCGTATAAATACTTTAAAAAAAGATTTTTCAAAATTGGGGGGTGAGTTCACGTTCTCCCGCACTTTTCAAAAAATGAAGTTTTTTTTAGAGTTCTGGATAGATTTAGCATAGTTATAGAGTTCCTGATACTTATTGAAAATAGTTCCCGAAAATTAGACCCAACAAAAAATTTTCTAGAGTTCTATAAGAAAATAATTCCGAAAAACTTGAAAACTCGAAAGTTACACAATTTCGAAAATCCCAAAATTACAGAGAAATTTTTCGAAAGAGTTCCAGGAGTTCTGATCAGAGTTCTGGTAGCCCCCTGAATAGTACTACAAAAAAGTCTAATAACATTTTTCGGTAAACTTAAAATCCAAAAACCTACAACACTTTACAAATACCGAACAAATGTTGAAATTAAAAATTTTGAGAGTTCCAGGAGCTCTGATCAGAGTTCTTGTAGCCCCCGGAATAGTTCTAACAAAAAGTGTAATAAAATTTTTCGATAAACTCAAAAGCCAAAAACCTACAACACTTTACACATACCCAACAAATTTTGAAATTAAAAAGTTTGAGAGTTCCAGGAGTTCTGATCATAGTTCTGGTAGCCCCCGGAATAGTACTACAAAAAAGTCTGATAACATTTTTCGGTAAACTGAAAATCCAAAACCTTACAACACTTTACACATACCCAACAAATTTTGAAATTAAAAAGTTTGAGAGTTCCGGGAGTTCTGATCAGAGTTCTGGTAGCCCCTGGAATAGTTCTAACAAAAAGTCTGATCAAATTTTTTCGATAAACTCAAAATCCAAAAACCTACAACACTTTACATATACCCAACAAATTTTGAAAGTAAAAATTTTGGGAGTTCCAGGAGTTCTGATCAGAATTCTGGTAGCCCCCGGAATAGTCCTGACAAAAAGTCTAATACAATTTTTCGATAAACTCAAAATCCAAAAACCTACAACACTTTACACATACCCAACAAATTTTGAAATTAAAAATTTTGAGAGTTGCAGGAGTTCTGATCAGAGTTCTGGTAAACCCCTGAATAGTGCTACAAAAAAGTCTGATAACATGTTTCGGTAAGCTTAAAATCCAAAAACCTACAATACTTTACACATACCCAGAAATGTTGCAATTATGAATTTTGAGAGTTCCACGAGTTCTGATGAGAGTTCTGGTTTCAGAGTTCAGAACTCCTGGAACTCTCAAAAATTTTTATTTCAAAATTTGTTGGGTATGTGTAAAGTGATATATGTTTTTGGATTTTAAGTTTACCGAAAAATGTTATAAGACTTTTTGTTAGAACTATTCCAGGGGCTACCAGAACTCTGATCAGAAATCCTGGAACTCTCAAACTTTTTAATTTCAAAATTTGTTGGGAATGTGTAAAGTGTTGTAGGTTTCTGGATTTTGAGTTTGCCGAAAAATTGTATCACTCTTTTTGTTAGAACTATTCCGGGAGCTACCAGAACTCTGGTCATAACTCCTGGAACTCTATAAATTTTTAATTTCAAAATTTGTTGGGTATGTGTAAAGTGTTGTAGGTTTTTGACTTTTGAGTTTATCGAAAAATTTTATTACACTTTTTGTTAGAACTATTCCGGGGGCTACCAGAACTCTGATCAGAACTCCTGGAACTCTCAAAATTTTTAATTTCAAAATTTGTTGGGTATGTGTAAAGTGTTGTAGGTTTTTGGATTTTAAGTTTACCGAAAAATGTTATTAGACTTTTTTGTAGTACTATTCAGGGGGCTACGAGAACTCTGATCAGAACTCCTGGAACTCTTTCTAAAAATTTCTCTGTAATTTTGGGATTTTCGAAATTGTGCAACTTTTGGAAATACAGGGATATTGCAGAAAAAGTTGATTTTTTCAAAAGTGGAGGGCTGGCTGTATTTTTTGACAAAAATTTTTTGGGTCTTATTTTCGGGAACTATTTTCTTTAAGTATCAAGAACCCTAGAACTATACTGAATCTAACCAGTACTCTAAAAAAAACTTCATTTTTCGAAAAGTGCGGGGGAACGTGAACTTAACCCCCAGTTTTGAAAAATCCATTTTTAGAGTATTTATACGCCGGAACTATTTTTAAAAGTTATCAGGAACTGTAGAACTATTCAAAAGGATGTCAGAACTGTAAAAAAAATTCGAAATTTTGAAAGTGGGGGGCTAAGTTCACACGCATCCTCATCAAGGATTATTTATAGGAAAACCATAGATAGAAATCGTAGATATTTTTACAAAAAGTTACTTTGTCTAATTTTGCATTCATTAGTGAAAAATTAATTGTATAAAAATTATTTTTTCATAATAAGAATAAAAAAACAATTCCAACAAAAAATTAGCTAATCGCCAGTTTTTTCTTTAATTAAATAAACCTTCCTGATGTCTTTAACCGGTCCTTCAATAATATCAGTTACTTTTTTCCATTGTTTGCTTATGAATCTTTTAAGAGTTTTTTTAATTAAGGCCAAATAATTTTTACCTCAATTTCTCGAAAGAAATCTTTTTATTTGGGGTTTTGTATGAAGAATGTTTTAAACATTAGCAATTTTAGAAATGTATACATGTTGTTTCTTTTCCTATTCGGAAAATGTTACCTGTCAACATCGTTTAGCTAATTAAATTTTAACCAAATCATAAGGTATATATTTTACAAATTATTTACTCTATTAAATCAAAACTAACTCTGCCGATAATTATATTTACCTGTTTAAAATTTTCGTCGTCAGGTGAAAAAACCCACATGAGAGAAGTGAGGATTGTTGTCATACAGGTGCAGTAGTTTTGAGCACACGATTCTGGTATAAATGGCAAAAGCGAGGGCAAATGCATTCTTGAACCTGGTTTTAATTAAAAAATCACAGATTAATTATTTCATAAATAATTATTAAAAAAAAAACGGACTAACCTTTTTCCTTAGTTAATAATAAAATAACTCGTAGTAGATTATTCGTTTAAACGAATGTGCAGTTGATACCTACACACTAGTAAATTAGTATTTAAAGAAAAAAAAATAATTCGCAGCGTTTATATAAGTTATGTGAAACTAGAACAAAACATACAAAAAATTATAGTTATTCTTTTATACGTCATTACGCATTAACATTATTCATAGTGGGTAAACATGCCAAAGTCTCTCTTGTTACATTTAATTCGTCAAATAGGAAATTCCTATGCGTATTATACATTTAATTCGAATAATTTTTATTGATACTTAAGCATCTGTATCTCCTTGAAAACGTCATCAATATGCAAAGTAACGAGTGCGTGAAGTAGAGCGAAAACAAATTAACATCTGGAATATAATATAAATATATAATAATGCGTTACCATCATTCCTAAAAAAATAATATGTATAGAATAAATCTGAATATTTAAATAAAAATCATTAGGAACGTTTATCACAATGATTGTTAGAATAGTTTGATAAGGATATCAAAGGCTAATGGTATATTATATTTTTGTAACAAATGCGTGACTTGAGACGTTTTTTGTAAGGCACGTATAATTTCTGCTTATATGGATATAAAGGAATTTTAGAAATTTTATTTCGATTTTAATATGAATTCAGAAAATTTGTGGTTATTTAAGATTTACGGTAGTGAATCGGCGCCGAGTGAAAAAAAAATCGAATATCAAGATTCGCGTCAAGTGAGTCGCCGCCAATTGAGAAAAGCGAATTTTTTTATCGAAGGAGCGCTAGTTTGGTCGAAAATTTAAGTATTTTATTTTTGTACTTTTCAATATTTTTGTTTAAAAAATCAGCTTAAGATAATAAATAATAAATGTTGACCTCTTTTTTTGAAAATTCATGTATTTTGTTGGAAAATTGTCTTTTTCGATAGAAAATTGATCTTCTTGGCTTGAAAATTTAACAATTTGGTAGAAAATTCAATTATTCGGTCAAATATTTACTTTTTGTTGAAAAATAATATTTTTGGATTGACAATTTAACTGCTTTGTAGATCATTCATCTTTTTGGCTTTTAAGTTAAACAATTTTGTTGAAAATTCGTCTTTTTTGGTAGAACAATAATCTTCTTAGTTGAACATTTAGTTCTTTGGTTGAAGATTCATCTCTTTAGTAGAAAACATAACTTTTTTTATTTTTGTCAAATTAATATTTTTTCTTAAAATATCAGTTTTTCGGTTAAATGAAGAATATTGAACTTTTTTGTTGCCAATTCATTTTTTTTTAAAGGTTCACTATTTTAGTTGAAAATTAATTTCTTTGGTTGCAAATTGAACTATTTGGCTGAAAAGCCATGCATTTTTTTAAACTTCCTTTTTTTATATAAAATTGATCTTCTTGGTTGAAAATGCATCCGTTTTGGTGAAAAATGCAAGTGTTTTGTTGAAAATTCGTCATTTCGACTTGAAAATTTAACAATTTGGTAGAAAATTCAATTATTTGGTCAAAAATTAACTTTTTGTTCAAAAATGATATTTTTGGGTTGAAAAATCAACTTCTTCGTAGACCATTTATATTTTTGGCTAACAAGTTTGACAATTTTGTTGAAAATTCGTCTTTTCTGGCAGAATAATAATCTTCTTGGTGAAAAATTCATCTCGTTTGGTTGAAAATTTAACTACTTGTTGAAAGCCGAACTACTTTATTGAAAAATGAGTTCTTTGTTTGAAGATTCATTTCTTTAGTAGAAAATTCAACTATTTGATTTTTGGCAAATTAATCTTCTTGCTTAACAAAATATCTTTTGGATTAAATAATGAATATTGACCTCTTTTGTTGAAAATTTATTTTTGTTGTTCAAGGTTCATCATTTCAATTAAAAATTCATCTCTTTGGTTGAAAATTGAACTATTTGAATGAAAATTCATGTATTTTTTTGAAAGTTCATCTTTTTCGATAGAAAAACAATATTTAATTTGAAAGTTCATTCTTTTGGGTAAAAAATGCAACTGTTTTGTTGGAAACTCGTCATTCTGGCTTGAAAATTGACCAGTTTGGTAGAAAATTCAATTATTCGGTCAAAAATTTACTTATTTTGATAAGAATATTTTTGGGTTAAAAATTCAACTGCTTCGTAGACTGTTTATCTTTTTGGCTTCAAAGTTTAACAATTTTGTTGAAAATTCTTCTTTTTTGGTAGAACAATAATGTTCTTGGTGGAAAATTCATCACTTTTGGGGAAAAATTCCACTACTTGGTTGAAATTTAAACTTCTTTGTTAAAAATTCAGTTCTTTGGTTGAAGATCCATCTCTTTGGTCATTAAATAAAAAAATCTCTTCGGTCAAAAATTTCACTATTTTATTTAAAAAAAATAAATCTTCTTGCTTGAAAAATCAAATTTTGGGTTCAGTAATGAATATTGACCTCTTTTATTGAATATTCATTTTTCGCATTGAAGATTCATCATTTTGGTTAAAAATTCATTTCTTTTGTTGAAAATTGAACCATTTGGCTGAAAATTTATGCATTTTTTTACTGCCTCTTTTTTGATAGAAAATTGATTTTCTAGGTTAAAAATTCATCCGGTTCAGTTATAAATGCAGGTGTTTTATTGAAAATTCTTCATTTTGGCTAAAAAATTCAACGATTTGGTAGAAAATTCAACGCTTCGGTTAAAAATAAACTTTTTCGTTAAAATTACATTTTTGGATTAAAAATGGAACTTCATCCCTTTGGTCGAAAATTTAACTATTATATTTTTGGCAAATTAATCTTTTTGCTCAAAAAGTCAGCTTTTGGACTGAGTAATGAATCTCTTCATGAAACTTTTTCATTGAAAATTCATTTTTGTTGTTGGAAATTCATAATTTCAGTTGAAAATTTATCTCCTTGGTTGAAAATTGAACTATTTGGCTGAAAATGCATGTGTTTGGTTGAAAAATCGTTTTTTTTGATAAAAAATTGATCGCCTTCTTTGTAATTTCATCCGTTTTTGTTAAAAATGCAACTATTTTGTTAAAAATTATTCTCTCTTGGTTAGCGGCTAATATTTTGTTGGAAATTCGTCTATTTTATTTCAAAAATCGATTACTTGGTTTACAGTTGAACTAATTTAAAAACCAAATTTTGGATTTGTAAAAAATTTACCCTTTAAGCTTGAAAAGTCAACAATTTGGAGAAAATTTGTCATTTCGGCTTGAAAATTCAACAATTTGATCAAATATTCCACTATAAGGTTAGAAAGTCAACTCAAACATTTGTTAGACATTTGTTGGAAAATAATATTTTTGGTGTGAAGATTTAACAGCTTTGTAGATAATTGATCTTTTTGGCTTCAAGGTTCAACAATTTTGTTGAAAATTCGTCTTTTTGGTAGAACATTATTCTTGTTGGTGGAAAATTCATCTTTCTAGGAGAAAATTGAACTATTTGGTTAAATATTTGTCTCCTTTGCTTGAAAATTCAACTACTTGGTTCGAAAGTGAACGAATTTGTTAAAAATTGAACATCGGTTTTTCTGGAATTTCATTTTTTTACTATGACATAATAATTTTTTTATATGACAATTTAACTATTAATGTATTTGGTTAAAAATTCGTCTTTTTTGTTTAAATTCAAATGGTTGAAAATTCTAAAACTATTATAGTTAAAATTCAAGTATTTTTGATTAAAATTCATCTTCCTGGACTGAGAATTCATCTATTTGTTTGAAGATTCAACTATTTAGTTACAATTTTTTTTTCGTTCAATTGAACTTTTTTTTTAAATAATTCAACTGTCTTCGAAAAAAATTTGTCTTTGCCTCAAAATTTAGCTATTTTGTTAAAATTCTAAAAACTTTGTTGAAAATTTTCAATTATTTTAGAAGTTTAACTTTTTGGTTGTTGATGCAACTCTTTGGTTCAGAATGAATTTTGTTGATGAAATTTCGTCTTTTTGGGTTAAAATTCATCTCTTTTGGTTAAAAATTCTACTATTTTGCTGAAAATGCAACATAATTTGATTCAATATGGTATTTAAATTAATTTTATTCAACAGAATTCATCCCCCTATTTTAAATTACGAAAACATTTGAAAATTTTAGACATATAAGGACATTTACATTTTATTTATTCATTCATTATTATTGATTCATTATTATATTAAATATTGAAAATTTTTGAATTTTTTTTGTTTAAATTTGAAGAAATACAGTGTATCCGAATCTTTTCAAACGCTCAGTCAGATTTCGGTAATTTATGGTAAATTAAAATAATTCATTTGAGACATTTAAGCATGATTTCTGCCCATATTTAGGAATTTAAAACATTTATTTTCATTTAATTATGAATTCAAGAAATTTGTCAACTTGGAGAAATTGTTTAAATTGAGGTTATATTTAAAAATTACCAAAAATTTTGAAACTTTTTGAAGTTTAGAATATTTTGTAAATTTATGGTAAGTTAAAGATTAAATTAAATTTAATCAAATCAAATCACGATAAATTTGTAAAATTTTGGAAGTTGAGAAAATTTGGGGAATTTATCGTAAATTTATTTTATTTATTATTATATTAAATATTAAAGATTTCAAACATTTTAATTTTTTGATATTTAATGAAATACATAGTATCCAAACTTTTCAAAATCTCGTCAGTTTTCGGTATTAAGGTAATTTATCGGTAATTTACGGTAACTGTTCATTTCAAATTGAAAAAAAAAATTGTAATTAAGTTTCGCTGTGACATGGCGATGACGTATTTACATTTAACGCACACATTTCCGCTTACTTCTAATATAATTTTTTCGGGAATTGAAGTAAAATCCATTAGCGAGTTCTACAAAAATTAACAAACGAAAGGTTATACAATAAAAAAGTATATAATTTAGAAGAACTTTTAATTTCATTATTCACCTCTGACTTTTTATCTCTCTGACGTCAATATGCTGAAAAAACTAGATTAAAGCTTTACTCTAAACCCGCTTTTCAGTTTACAGGCGATATAAAACGCAGAGGATAGAAGTTATATTTTAATAAAAAAGCTGCATTATTACGAGACGTAATCTATCTTTTTTATGGCTGTTTTATGATTTAAATCGATATATATTCCCAATTAAATTAGGAAATTAGTGATAAAAGTTTACGGGGAAATTTTTTGTTATCAATCATACACATATTTTTTAAATTTATGTTGTAAATTTCTATATGAATGGATTTGATATCGAGTCATGTACTACATCACAAAACCAAATAATAAGGGTAAACAGAAATATGAATTGCTTTCCAAAAATTAATTTCGATAGCCAAATAGATTAAACGAAACATTTTAATTAAGTTTCGCTGCGACGTGACGGTCTGAATTTACATTTACCGCGCACATTGTCGATTATTTCTGATGTCATTTTTTCTGGAATTGAAGTAAAATCTCATTCAATACAGTTCAAGCTGATAAATAGCGAATTCTACAAAAATTAATAAGAGAGGGTTCATACAATGAAGAAATGTACAATTTCTATAATTTATTTAGTTTATTCTACAGTGAAAATAGATGTACACAAATTTTGATTGCATTTATAAACGATTTTATCAATGTCAACTGGATGTAGAAAATAAAACAAACAGATTAGAACTTTAAAAATATTCTTAGAGAACTTCATGCCCAATCTTCTTTTATCATATCACTTGCTTTTTCAGCAATCATAATAGTCGCAGCATTAGTATTTCCTCTGGGAATAACTGGCATGATGGAAGCATCCACCACTCTTAAATGTGTAATACCATGAACTCTCAATCTTGGATCAACAACTGCTTCAGAATCTTCCTTAGGACCCATTTTGCAAGTCCCAACAGGATGATATAATGTGTGAGTATATTGTTTGATCACACAACTCCAATATTCTTCAGTGTTGAATTTAAATATATCACAAGGTGGCAAAGGAGTTTCATTAAGTACAAAATTATTTTGTTTAAAAATCGTAGTATTAAATAACTCAAGGATCCTCTTGGTACCTTGAATCAAGCGTTCCAGATCAGATTTTTTTGAAAAATATTGTACGTGAATTGCAGGGCGATGCCAGGTGGGATCAGTATTATTAAGTCTGATGAATCCTTTACTTTCTGGTGCTAGCAGAGTTGGGACAAGAACAAATGTATTATAGTAGACAGTATCTGGAGTAGGATAGAAAAAGAATTGCATATCTGGAGAGCTTTGACTTTTTTCCAAATCAGTTCGAACTAATGCAGTAACAGTAGATATATAAGAAGAAAATGGACCTCTGTGTGTTGCAAGATAGTAATTCAAATCATTTAGCCTTTGTGGATAATAAGAACTATTTATCTCTCTGCCTTCTATACGACAAGTTACTCCCGTATGAGTCACGTGATCTTGAAGATTATGACCCACAGATGAATTTTGTATGACAACGATATCATTTCTCTCCAGCTCTTCAGTTGGGCCTACTCCAGAAAGCATTAGTAACTTTGGTGAGTTTATAGCACCTGCAGACACAATCACTTCTTTTCTTGCGAATACCGTTCTACGTTGACCTGTGAGAACTGATGTATATTCAACACCTATGGCTCTCTTTGAAATTGGATCAATCACAATCCTTGTGACAAAAACTCTTGTTTTTATAAACAAATTAGACCTTTTGTCTCTAATAGGCCGAAGGAAAGCAGCGTTTGTACTCAGGCGAGATGAGTTCCTTGATATTGTCTGCAAATTCATTGATCCTAACTGGGACTCCCCATTGATGTCGATTGTTTTGAGTCCCATCTCTTCAAGTCCTTGCAAAATAATTTTTGTATCTGGTGTGGTATAAGGAAACCTTTCCACAGGTAGATATCCTCCAGTTTGATGATATGTCGAATTTTCTTCCAGAATCTGCAAGTTATATAAATTTATTATAGGATTCTAGGGAAACCAATTAACGATTTTCAAAATATGATTTTGCCTACATCCTCGTCTCTGTTGTCTTCTGATTTTTTGAAGTATGGCAACACATCGTTGTAACTCCAGCCAGGATTTCCCAATTTTTCCCAACCATCGAAATCTTCTCGATTTCCTCTGACGTACAACATTACATTTATTGCGCTTGATCCACCCATAACCTGTAGGAAAACAATTTTTTGATTTCATGACAACTGATATGTCACGATACAAAAGATGATTGTCATACAAGCATTAATAACTATAAATTATGTAATCACTTTTCCACGAGGATAGACACATCCTTCCTGTCTTAAGCATCCAATCCCATCTGGTTGGGTTCGATACTTCCAATCAATGTCAGTTCCTTCAAGTTCAACAACCAGTCCTGGTATATCGGTAGCTTCTGGTTCCTCTTTCCCAGCTTCTAGTAAAAGTACCTAAACCAATATTATGAATATTTAAAAAATATTGATAATTTTATACAAAAAACTGAAATACATACTTTCCTTTCAAGAATATGGATCAGCAAATTTTAAAGCTACGATAAATTATAATTGAATCGATCTTCTTCAAAATTAAATCATATTCAAAATAGAGTATTTGACATCAAGAAGAATTCGCTTCCATCTAAATAGCGCATTGTACTTTTAATATTTCAATTTGAAAATCTGAAAAATTTGCATATAAATATTTACGGTCCATTTGCTGTTCTCTGTCAGTCGATTTGCAACTACGGATCCTGCAGATCCAGCTCCTACAATGATGAAATCGTAAATGTCTGGTCCACCATCTACTTGCTAAAAATGTAAGCTGTTTTTAAAACTCTTCATTTTTCTCTGGAAAGTTGTAAAGTAGTTGCTAGATATAAAAATATTTACCTGAGTCTGGTACTTGTCATCCGGAGAGTGTTGCATCAAGAAAGTAAATAATGCCATGTACAGTACAGAGCAGGTATTATTTAATTCGGCCACATTTTGAACTACGGACGGCATATCTGCACAATTCAAATTTCACTATAATATTTTTCACTATAATAAAGTACGTAAAAAAAGTGAATTTTAAAATAACTATTGATACCTACTTTGTATCAGTAAATATCAGAAAAATCAATTAGAAGTATTATAGTAAATCCCATCAAGAACTTGTCTACTCGTAGCGAATTTAAAACTATAATTTTATTATGCATTCTTATATATCTTTTGGAAGACATATAATAAATTCATGAATGCATGAAATATGAAAATCAAAAAGTCACTTAGATAGTACTAATTTGCGTAATTTCTGCATTTCAGTGGAATCCCAAAAATTATATGAGTCATTTTAACTGGTTTAAACATCATATTTTTTTTTATTATTGATATTAGCGAGTCGTACATTTTATAGGAAAATATTATTATTATTATAAAAAGGATTTGATGTATTCTTCATCAAAATAATTTTTTCAACCATGATCAGAAAAATCTTAAACAAGTGAAGGGAAGAAATTATTTACCTTGATGCAATTTATGATTATTTTATCATTTTTATTACAATATCTAACAATGTGTAAATTTGTATGTGAATATATCAAGAAATCTTTGAATAATTTTCAAATTTTACATTGTATAAAATGTTGATCTGTTGCTTTTCAAAACTATAAAAAAGTATGAACTTTTATTTTTTAAATTAGCAATCTCTCCCGAAGTCGTGAATTTGATTATTTGTAATATCTTTCGGGCTTAATAATAAGAATTTCCGAAAAACTTTTTATTACTTTTGCATTTCAAGCTTTATAGAGTATAAAAAATGTATGAACCTTTATTAAAAAATTTTTAAGATTGTTGCAACGTAGTTCTATGCATTTGAAAATGTATTATTGTAAATATTAATAGTGCAGCTAATGAGCACTATTGAATACCTTGCTAAAATTCGCTGCTTTCAAATTAACCATTTTCGAGCATATCTACTTTTTACAGATAGTCCAGCCAATGGCGTACACATCTGGGGACAACATTTAACAACAATAAAAATCGAATTAAATATTTTTTTTTTAAATTAGATGTTTGATTTTCTCGGAAATACTAAAATGAAAAAATATTTTAACATTAGCAATTATTATATTATTCATATAATTTAGCATACAAAAATAACTTCTTTTTTGCGTACTGCACCAAGAACAGTCCAGTCAATGATGTTTGGACTGTTTGCACTTAATTTTAATTATTATTATATATATGTATATATACCGGGTGTCCAAAAAGTCCCGGGACGGCTGAATATTTCCTCAGGTAAGATATTTTTCAGGGCGGTCAAGGTCATTCTTGAAGGAACTTTCAACAAGGAATTCAATGGTGACCTTTATTTTGATCTTGACCATGACCTTCACAGTCGTTTCAAGGTCAAATTGATTTTTTAAAATGGGAACCTCTATTTTTGACCCCGGGAACTGAGAGAGCGGGAAATTTTACGTCCAGATATGACCTTGACAAATCGTAAATTTGACCTGGGAAAGTCATGGCAAGGTCAAACAACGTGCAGCAGGATGACTCAACTGGCATGCATTTTTGAAGAAAATGTCCTGGTGAAGGTTCTGGTCATAGACAAGGTCAAAGTCACCGATCGATCGGGAGTATAAAATGCTACAACTCTTGCGTTGAACATTTTCTTCATAAATGCATGCTGGTCGAGTCATCCTGCTCTACGTTGTTTGACCTTGCCATGACCTTCCCAGGTCAAATTTCGGATTACTCAAGGTCATATCTGGACGTAAAATTTTCCGCTCTTTCAGTTCCCGGGTCAAAAATAGAGGTTCCCATTTAAAAAAATCAATTTGACCTTGAAATAACCGTGAAGGTCATGGTCAAGATAAAAATAAAGGTCACCATTGAATTCCTTGTTGAAAGTTCCTTCAAGAATGACCTTGACCGCCCTGAAAAATATCTTACCTGAGGAAATATTCAGCCGTCCCGGGACTTTTTGGACACCCTGTATATATAATTTTAATATTAGAAATAACAATAATTGGTACTCGTTATTAACAGGCATAGAAATTATTCTTTAGATTGCATCTTTTACAATTAAATAAATATTTTTGGTAATAATAACTTCGAACTGCAGCTTTGACTATTTGCAGAGAAATTTCAGCATACATTTTTTATTGATTTATATGTATTCACAATAGCCATACACACAGGCTAGGGTGATTTTTTGGCGGCTTTTTTCAAATTTCGCTTGATACTCCTACAAATTGTTCCTTTTGTTGAGAAAATGACCTCTGATTTGTTTCAGAATGAAGGGAAAATATTTAGAGGTCGCTCAAGGCCATTTTAAGGCAAAGATGCTCATTCTTACTTAAATTGACGCCATTTATTGTTTATACAATAACATTCAAAGGTCGCTTAAGGTCATTTACATGAGAAAATGTTGATTCAATTTAATTTGATAAATGCTTGTCATACTATTTGAATGAGATTCACGGTCATTTTGCAAAAAATGACCGTTTTTGAATAATAACTACTATGAAAAAGAAAAAAATAATTTTGTATAACCATTTTTCGCAAAATAACCCAGAATGACCTTAAAATAATAGGATACGCAGTTATTAAACCACATTGTTAAAATTTTTTGGAATTCTCCAACACTTCTACAATATAAGCGTAAGGTAAAATTGCAAACACGGTATTGGAATGACGAAATTGCAATACATGTATTGTAAGTGCTGTAAATCGTTTTTCACCGTCGAGCATTCCAATACATGTATGTAGCGTTTATAAGTCCAAAATTTATTGTGCACAAGGAATTCACGTAATTGATGGAATTCACGGAATTCAAGGAATTCAAGGAATTCATGAAATTTAAGGAATTCACGAAATTTATGAAATTTACGGAATTCATGGAATTCACGGAATTAATGAAACTTAAGGAATTCACGAAATTTATGGAATTCACGGAATGTATGGAATTCACGGAATTCATGGGATTCACGGAATTCATGGGATACACGGAATTCACGGAATTAATGGGAAAAATGGAATTAAATGAATTCGCGGAATTCATGAATTTCAAAAAAATCGTGGAATTCATGGTATTCCTTAAATTCGCGGAATTTATGAAATTTAAGGAATTCACGAAATTTATGGAATTCATGGAATTTATGGAATTGATAGAATTCACGGAATTCAAGGAATTCGCGGAATTCATGAAATTTAAGGAATTCACGACATTTATGAAATTTACGGAATTCATGGAATTTATGGAATTCATGGAATTCACGGAATTCATGAAACTTAAGGAATTCACGAAATTTATGGAATTCACGGAATTTATGGAATTCACGGAATTCATCGGGTTCACGGAATTCATGGAATTCATGAAATTAAATGAATTCGCGAAATTCATGAATTTCAAAAAAATCGTGGAATTCATGGTATTCCTTGAATCCACGGAATTTATGAAATTCACGGAATTTATGGAATTCATGGAATTCACGAAATTCATGAAACTTACGGAATTCACGAAATTCGTGGAATTTACGGAATTCATGGGATTCACGGAATTCATGGAATTCGCGGAATTCACGGAATTCATGGAATTCGCGGAATTCGCGGAATTCACGGAATTCATGGAATTCATGAAATTAAATGAATTCGCGGAATTCATGAATTTCAAAAAAATCGTGGAATTCATGATATTCCTTGAATTCACGGAATTTATGAAATTCAAGGAATTCACGAAATTGATGGAATTCACGGTATTTATGGAATTCACGGAATTCATGAAACTTAAGGAATTCACGAAATTTATGGAATTCACGGAATTCATGGGATTCACGGAATTCACGGAATTCATGGAATTCATGGAATTCACGGAATTCGCGGAATTCACCAAATTCATGGAATTCACGCAATTCAAGGTATTCACGGAATTCATGATATTCACGGAATTTATGGCGTCATGGAACTCACGGAATTCATAGAATTCACGGAAATCATGGAATTCAATGCATTTTCGGAATTAATTGTATTCACGGAATTAACTGAATTAAAAGAATTCACGGAATTCATGGAATTGGCGGAATTCGCGAAGTATATGGAATTCAAGGAATTAATGGAATTTATGGAATTTAAGGAATTCACGGAATTACTAGAATTCGCTGAATTCGCGGAATTTATGAAATTCAAGGTGTTCAAGAAATTCGTGGCACCCAAGTAATTCACGGAATTCAAGGAATTCATTGAATTTCCGGAATTCACTGAATTTCCGGAATTCACTGATTTAACGAAATTCATAGAATTTGCGGAATTCACTGAATGCATGAAATTCACTGAATTTACGGAATTCTCGGAATTCACATTCCATGCATTCCTTGAATTCCGTGAATTTATTGAATTCCGTGAATTCATTGAATTCCCTGAATGCATTAAATTTCGTAAATTCCTTGAATTCCACGAATTCAAGGAATACCATGAATTCCTTGAATTTCGTAAATTCCTTGAATTTCATGAATTCCTTGAATTTCGTGAGTTCCTTGAATTCCGTGAATTCCTTTAATGTCGTGAATTCCATGAATTCCGTGAATTCCACGAATTCCTTGAAATTCATGAATTCCTTGAATCCCAGGAATTCCTTGAAGTCCGTGAATTCCATGAAATCCTTGAATTCCGTGAAATCCTCAAATTCTGTGGATTCCTTGAATTCCGTGAATTCTATGAATTCCGCGAATTCTGCGATTTCCATAAATTCCTTGAAATCCTTGAATTCCGTGAATTTCGTGATTTCCTTGAATTTCGTGAATTCCTTAGATTTCGAGAGTTCCGTATACTCCGTGAATTCCTTGAATTCCATGAATTCCGCCAATTCTCTGATTTCCTATAATTCCGAAAAATCTTTGAATTCCTTGAATACTATGAATTTCGTGAATTCCTCGAATTCCGTGAATTCCATGAATTCCTTGAATTCCATGGGTTCCTTGAATTTCAGGAATTTTTTAATTCCATCAATTCTTTTAATTTCATGAATTCCGTGAATTCCATGAATTCAGTGAATTTCTTGCATTCTATGAATTCCGTAAATTCCGTGAATTCCTCGAATTCCAAAAATTTCTTGAATTCCATGAATTTCGAGAATTCAATCAATTCCGTGAATTCTATGAATGTCCTGAGAAATGATTTTTTTTTTAATTTTTCAGTTCAACAGGTGTCGAGATATGCCGCAATGAATTAATTGACACTGCTTCTCAATTTGAAAAAATTAGAGAAAATCAAATTGAAACAACATTTTCTCAAAAAAATCACCTTGAGTGACCTCTAAATATGTATTTTTTCAAATTCTAAAACAAATCAGAGGTCATTTCGTCAGCAAAAGGAAAAATTTGTAGGGGTGCCAAGTTGAATTTAGAAAAAAGAAAAAAAAAATCACCCTAATACAGACATACATTAGCCCTTGGTGCTTGGACCTCATTCATTAATTTTTTTCAAAGTCGCCATTCATGAGCTACAATAATTTTATTGCATCAGATTTTACCTGAATGGAAAAAATGACATCAGCAATAAATAATCGAAAATTTGTTCGTTATATGTAAATTCGTTTCGTTATATGTAAATTCGTTATCTTCACGTCATGATAAAACTTAAATACAATTGTGTAATCTACTTATCTGAGAATTTTCGATAATTAATTCATATTTCTTCTTTAATTTATTTACTACCTATAATATTCTTATCGCAGTATTCTGTCAATCATTCTAATAAACGCTGCTCGTGGCTTTAATTTAAACATACATAGAAAAATTGTTTTTATTTTTAAGTCGGATATTGATACAAAATTAAGACAGATTTTTTAAGTTTTTGAATTAGGACTTGAATCGAGTTTTTATAGAAAACAAAAGTATATTAGCTTGCCTAATCTGTAAACATAAGTTCCAAAAAAAAATATTTCTAGCAAAAAAAAGTTCTCAAAAAGCGAATTATTTTATTTTCCATTTTTCAATAGGAATAGGTGATTTTTATATGAAAATTGTTTATTACAATTAGAATTCTAGTTAAAAGGCAATATTGTATGTCAAGATTTTATTTTTGGAAAAATAAGATGTTGTTGCATATAAGAATGTGCAATAAATGAATTTGCTTACAAGTATGAAAATTATTCTCATTTAGTTCACGGTCGTCATTATTTATTAATTATATTTACATAATTCATTTACGTAAATGCTGTAGATGCCAGTTGTTATTAAAAATAAAAAATTTTATTTTTCTGCTAAGCTATGAAAACATATACGTTAAAATATTATAACGTAAAATAATTTAGTCTAAAAAGATCTGAGACATTCCATAAGACTTTTTTTAGTAAGAACAGTTTGTCTTTCAATTTTTAAAATGTGAACAAAAATAAAAAATTCCATTTTTCGGTAAAACTATGCAAGATAGAAGATAATTGTTTAGAACATATTATTTATCTTCAAAAGATCTACAAATCTGATGAACACGATTTTTTGATAAGAAGCATAATTTTTGTTTTAATTGTGAAAAATGATATAAAAAAACCTTTTTTCAGCTCCCCTATTTATACCGAAAAAATCCGGCTATTTGTACCGAAATTTCCGTACACGTAGCCACGGCCTTAACCAAAATCGAAGCGCGAGAAACATTATGAACATGTTTTCTTTAAAGCCGAAAGAGCTTTAACAAAAGAGAATTCACAATTACTAAATAACACATGTCAATGGTTTGACTTTTAATTTTATAAGGCCTATATAAAAAAGTGGGGGAAGTGCAAGGATCGAGCGCGAAGTGCGAGATCCGACAGACGCTCGCCCTAGGCGCGCCGAGACTAAGCTAGCGAAACGAACCGCGCAAAAGGAGAGTGTACGCGCGCAGCGAACAGATTTTTTTCTATTTCATATGTGAATCCAAGTTTTATATGAAAATATTAAAGGCATCAATAACTGTTTGAAACTTTTTTTTTTTCAAATATTAATATAAATAAAATAAATTTTCAGGTTTAAAGATTTCAAGGGGTCTCGTAATATTTCAAAATATTTCACGGAATTTCAAGGATTTTAACCAATTTCAAAAGTTTTTAAGGGATTTTTATGGGATTTTGTAGCTTCCAAGGGATTTCAGGGATCTCAATTATTTTAGAGGGTTCCCAAGAGATTATGTACGATATCCACAGAATGCCAAGAATTTGAACGAATATTTACATAATTGAAAAAAATTTGAGGGATTTAAAAATTTCTCGAAAGTGTTCACGGAATGTCAAAAGATTTTTAAAGATACCAAATTATTTTTACGAATTTTGAAGAATTTTAGGAAATTTTGATGAGACTTCGAAGATTTGAAGCGATTTTACAAAATTTTAAAGGATTACAAAACATTCCACAAAGCGTATCCACGGATTTTATAGGATTTCGTAAAATTTCAATTATTTTTGAAGGGTTTTTAAAGATCTCAAGATATCTCGTGATATTTCGTAATATTTAAAGGAATTTTAAGAATTTTAACTAATTTTAAGAGACTTTAGGGCATTTTCATGGGATTTCGAAGATCTAAAGCGATTTCAATAATTTCAAAAGATTGCATGGAATCTCAAAGAATTTTATGGAATTTCAGTTTTTGAAAGATTTCAAGGGATTTGTAGGGAACTTAATTGTTTGAAAGGGATTTCAAGAAATTATGTACGATATCTACATTTATCGGATGTATGTTATATGACATATTTCTCAATAAAGAAAAAATAAAACAAATAATCGCAAAATGTGTATAATATTGTAAAAAGAAATTTCAACAGACAAAATGGATTTTAATTGCCGTATTTAAAAAAAAATGTTTTGTAGTCCTATGTGAGTATCGACTTATTTTATTATAACATTTTACATTAAATTTACAATAGGTTTAGTAGATAAACAAATTCTGTAGTGTTATTTTTTTTGTTTAGTTTCTTACATTAACTTACTCAGCTCTATAAGAGGGATGCAAACATCCCCTTAAATATTTGTAAGAACGTGTTGATAAAAATTTTCTTTATTGTCAATTTTATGTTACTGTAACAATGTACTGCTCATTAAAAAAAGAGTGTCACTTACTGGTTCCCTTTAAATTCATTTTTATTACATTTATTATAATATCTGACAGTGTCCAGATTTTTTTTATATATCAAAATTTGTATTGACCAACAGAACAGATGATAATGAAACTTGTCTTGATAGAAGAAAGATAGATGATGATGCAAAATTTTAAATAGGAATTGACATAAAGGATAAAAAAGTGGAAACATTTTTATTTGAACAAAAATCTTAATTAACAATCAACAATTTCAGTCCACCATGAAAATAAAGGATATGTTGAATTAGAATGATTCTTCTGGCATACAAAAATTATATCCTCATTTCAAGTAGTTTATTTTGATTTTTCACGAATCCTATATTCTCGTAAAGGAAACATCTGTATAAGAAAAAATCAAGCATTCACATAACTAGCGTTTAACCATCTATTTTTTATCATATCACTAGCTTTCTCGGCAATCATAATAGTAGGAGCATTAGTGTTTCCTCTTGGAAGATTCGGCATGATGGAAGCATCTACTACACTCAAATTTGAAACACCATAAACACGTAATTGGGGATCAACAACCGCTTCCGAATCTTCTTTAGGACCCATTTTGCAAGTCCCAATAGGATGATACATTGTGTGAGTATATTGTCTTGTAACACAGACCCAATAGTCATCACTATTGAATGTAAATGCTTCACAAGGAGGCAAAGATGTTTCATTTAACTTGAAATTATTTTCTTTGAATGCAGTAGTGTTAAGCAATCTCAGGATCATTCGGATACCTTGAATCATGCGTTTCATGTCTAAATCCTCTGTTAAATATCTTGGTTGAATTATAGGTGCACCCCAGGTGGAATGAGTATCATTAAGTCTAATAAATCCTTTACTTTTCGGTGTTAGTAGAGTTGGCATGATAATAAATTGATTGTAGTAAAGAGGATTTGTACTATCAGCTTTGAAATGTAATTGCATATCCGGAGCGCTCTGACTTTTTTCATACTCTGTTCTAAAGAATGCAGTAGTACTAGGGATACCTGTAGTAGAAAATGGACCTCTATGTGTTGAAAGATAGTAATTCAAATCCTTCAAAATTTGTGCACAATTAGAAATATCTACATTTCTGTTTACTATCTGAACAGGTAAACCGAACATAGCCACGTGATCCTGAAGATTATGACCGACGGATACATTTTTTATGACATTGATACCATGTTTCTGAAGCTCTTCAATTGGGCCTATTCCAGAAAGCATTAGTAACTTTGGTGAATTTATAGCACCTGCAGACACAATCACTTCTTTCTTTGCCATTACCGACCTACGTTCACCAGAGAGAGTAGATGTATATTCAACACCTATGGCTCTCCTTGAGCTTGGATCAATCAAAATCCTCGTAACGAAAGTTCTAGTTTTGATAAACAAATTAGACCTTGTTTCTCTAATTGGCCGCAGGAAAGCTACGTTTGTACTTTGGCGAGATGCGTTATATGATGTTGTCTGCACATTCATTGATCCTAACTGGGACTCCCCATTAATATCAACATTTTGAAGTCCTATTTCTTCAAGTCCTTGTAGAATAATGTTCTTATCTGCTGTTATATGATGAAACCGTTCTACAGATAGGTATCCTCCAGTTTGATGATATGTTGAACTTTCTTTTGTAATCTGAAAGTTAGATAACTTTTTAAAAGGATTCTCGGAAAACAACTTTACGATAGTTAAAGTATAGTTTTGCTTACATCCTCATTTCTGTTGTTTTCAGATTTTTTGAAGTAAGGCAACACGTCTTTGTAACTCCAACTAGGATTTCCCAACTGTTCCCACGCATCATAATCTTCTCGATTTCCTCTAACGTACAACATGATGTTTAATGAGCTCGATCCACCCATAACCTGATGGAAAACAAATTTTAATTTCATGACAACACATAGATTAAAATAAATGAGATGATTCTCAAACAATAAATATAATAAATTAGGTAATCACTTTGCCACGAGGATAGACACATCCTCTATCTAATAAACAGGATTGTGGGTCTGGTTGGGTTCGATATTTCCAATCAATGTCAGATTGTTCAATTGCATAAATCATTCCTGGTATATCTGCAGCTTCTGGTTCTTCTCTTCCAGCTTCCAATAAAAGTACCTAAGCCAATATCAGAAATATATTACATATATTCATCATTTATTACTTTCTAATAGTAGAAATTGTAGGTCTTGTCAGTCTCGTGGAACTAAAGAAAGAGGCATATGCAAGATTTCCCTTACACCCCCAGAATCTGATTTTATAGTCAAAAAACCATTCTACGGTAGGTGCATGTATATAGTAATTCATAATATGGCCTTTTTTCATTCGATTTCCAAATGTTTTTGATTTAAAGTAAAAAAACAGACCTTTCAACTATAGTCTGTCTATTTTCTCACCGCAAAGAATCATGAAGCAAGACTCGAAAATATTTCAAAGCTTCAACAATTTAATTACATTTTTTCAAATTAAATAATTTGTTGCTGTTAATGTGTTGAAGGTACGTTCAATTCATTATGTAGCAAACTTTTCAATTAGAATTGGTGTTGGAATTTGACTAAGTAGCTGGATTCCCAACCACAGCGAAAGCTGAATTTAAATTTTCGCTCGTTGTTCGCTGAAGCAGTACTTAGTGAAATTTCAACCAATTCTAAGCAAACTTCTTACAAACAGAATTGAAGTCACCTCCATCAGATGACAGCACAAATTATTGGATTAAAAAAATTATCATTAAATTGCTGTTAAAGTTGAAAAAATCGGGCAAAAATGAGAAGCTTCAACATTTTTTCGTTTGTATCTTTGTAATTTTTGACCATGATAAAATGAATAATCTACGGTCGAAAAGGTGTGTTCTTGTACTATCAAAAAAATTAAATAAATAAAAATAAAATGATAAGTGGCAGAGTTATGAACTACTATATAAATTCGCATACCAAAAAATGTTTTTTTTACCATCAAATCAGATATTAGGGGTATAGGATAAATTTCTCATATGACGCGTTTTTTAGTTCCACTAGACCTACAATTTCTATTATTTCTATTCACAATAGAGTATTTGACATCAACCAAAATCCGTTTTCATGAAAATAACACATTGTATTTTCAACATTTAAATTTAAAAATTCAAACAATTTTTCATAAAAATATTCACGTTCCAATCGTTGATCTCTGTCAGTCGATTTGCGAGTACGGATCCTGCGGATCCAGCTCCTACAATAATGAAATCGTATTCCGCTTGTCCAGTATCTATTTCCTAAAAATATAGACTGTTTTCAAACATTTGAATTTTTCTTCAAAAAGTTATAAAGTTGTTTCCATATGGGTAATTTCAATGATTTTTTTGAATTCGTGGCAAAACTCTGTGCGACCAGGACAGCGATTTAGCCGGCGATTTTTTTCCTGATAGTAGGTGCCCAAAATCCCCAAAAAAGAAGTATCAGATTTTTCGAATCAGAACTTTTTTTGTCAATTTTACTTTTCTTTTCAAACCTGCATAAAAAGGGAATTCACAACAGATTTTGAAGTCGAAAAATAAAAAAATGAGGTCATCTTTCAAGTTGTCTATAAATTTACTGAATTTCACCAAAGTTAGGGGCTGCTAATTTTTAATTTTTTAGTTGATCTGGATATTTTATAATATTATATGGTACAGCATATTAATTAAAAATTTCATTCCAATCATTTTAGTCAAGCCTTTGTTTTGGTTTTACATAAATAACTTTAACAGAAAATTAGCTTTTCCAGATTTCTATAGGAGAGGAAAGAAAGCTAATTTCCATCAAATTTACCATTTTCGCATCGATTTAATTTCTACAGTCCAAACATAATTCGTGAATATTATATGCAAATGCATACATTAAACCTTGTAGGAAAAAGCCTTAGAGGCTTTTCTGTGCATTCTAATTTCTGAGGAATAGTGAATTTTTTAAGCGACCTCTATTTTCACGGGTTTGATCATTCATTTTGCAAAATATTGGCTTTATATAAAAATATTTTACGTAGAAATTGTGTATTTCGTTAAAGTTAACTATTTTGTTAAAAAAATTTGGTAAAAAACGAACTATACCAGGAAAAGTATGAAAAAAAAATATTGTGCACAACAAATGTAGTTCTCAGTAAATTACATATTTTTTCTGTTAAACATTTTTTGATGTAGTCAATAGTTCAAGAATGAAACGAGCTTTTGCGTTAAAAACCAATTTCCTTGCAGTTTTTTTAATTTATGAAGAAAGGTGTTGCTGTTTCATAATGCACTTTGACAGATCTTTAAAAACTACAACTATTTCGTGTCAAACATTTTTCTCTGCAATCAATAGCTTTGAAAAAAATTAATTTTTATTTTATAAAATTTTCTACTTTTGCTTTTGTTGTGTATTTTTTTCGTGAAGAATGTTATGAAAGCAGTTCCAGATAATAATTTGTACAAAATTTTATTTTATCTATCTATGTATTTTATCTATTATATTAATGAAACATCATTTGTCAGAGAAGCACCAAAGTAATTATTTCATTAATTTCATTAATTCCTAATCATTCTTCACGAAAAAATTTTAAGAAACGTAAAGACAAAACTGTTATTAAATAAAAATTGATTTTTTTTCAAACCTATTGATCGATGAGAGAAATTTTCACACAAAATAGTTGTAATTTTTCAAAATCTTTCAGTTTGTTATGAAAGTTCAGTATGAAAAATCAACACCTTTCTTCATAAATTAGAAAAACTACAGGGAAATTTTTCTTTTTAACATAAAAACTAGTGTCACTCTTAAACTATTGACTACATGAAAAAGTATATAACAAAAAAATGTATAATTTGGTAAGATCTACATTTCATATGTAAAATATTTTCTCTGAAATGCACACTTTCCGAGATATTTTTTTGGTCGATTTTTTCGAAAAATAATGACTGTACCAAAAAATGTGTTTTCATAAAGAAGTTGTATTTTCATGAAATACACAATTTATCTGAAGAATATTTTTACATAAAAGTGGTATTTTTCAAAATAAATCATGAAATGTTAATGAATCGATGTGAGAATGGTATTTAAAATAGTTTTTTAGCCTTCTAAATAAATATGTAAAAGCAAAACGAAGACTTTCTTGAAATTATTTAAATGAAATTTTTATTGAGTGTAGTATACCTTATGAAGTTATATAAAAGCAAGATCGCTGAATTTGATAATTAGAAATTGGCCGTTCTTTCAATGTTGGTGCAATTTAGTGAATTCATTGACATCTTTGAGCACGGTCTTATATTTTTATTTTTTGACCTACATATATAGGAAATATTTTCCCTAGAACTAGTCCCTGGAATTAATAAATTCGGCTCTTAAACTTTCAAATCGGTTATAAATTGACTTTTTCATGCAGGTTTGAAAAGAAAAGTAAAATTGACGAAAACATCAAACTTGAAAACAAAATTTCACGCGGAGTTCTGATTTGAAAAATCTAATACTTCGTTTTTTGGGTTTTTTTTGGACATCTACTATTAGGAAAAAAATGCTAGTTAAATCGCTGGCATGGTCACGCAGCCGATTTTCAAAAAACCTTGAAAATGACCCATATATAAAAATATTTACCTGACTTTGGTACTTGTCATCCACAGAGTGTTCCATCAAGAAAGAAAATAACGTCATGAAAATTAAAGAGCAGGGGAGATTGTATAAGTCGGGGTACCCGTGAACTGTGAGCGACATTTCTGTGAAACTTTACTTTAAATATGTTGCAACTGGACACTAAGCCTTTTCAATAAAGTAAATAGATTCAGTGAATTTCGAAATAATTATCGATAAAAAAGAAGAAATAAGCCTATAGAAACCAAAAAAGAAATTAGACTTGAGTAGTAAATGCAAGCATGCGCTCGTCTGCTGTGAATTTTAAACTATAATTATATTATGCCTTTTTATATATTTCAAAAGAATATGATAAATTTATAAATGCATAAAATATGTAAATCACAAAGTCACATAGATAAAACTAATTTGCCTACTTGTAGTACTTTTCTGCATGTCAGTGGAAGCCCAAAATTTAGATGAGTCATTTTAATAGGTTTGAAATTCAGAACAAAATTTTGATTAGCGATGAAATTGCAGGTTGTATATTTTAGAGAAAATTATTATTATAACGAGGGTTAGATGAATTCGTTATAGAAATAATTTTATTACCAATGATCAGAAATATCTCTAATAAGTGAAGGTAACAAATTACTTCCTTCAATGCAATTTATGAATATTTTATTATTTTCATTATAATATCTAATAACGCCCATATTTTCATAAATATATTGAGTAATTTTTTCATTATTTTTACATTATACATGGTATAAGATTTCGATCTAACAATTTGAAGGATACAAAAAATTTATAAACTTAATTTAAAAAAGTTCCTAATCTCTACCAAGGTTGAGGGATCTAAAAAATGTATGTGTAATCAAAAATCAAAATTATTACTCCTTATATCATTCATAAATTAAATTAAATTAGCTATAAACAATACAAATATTGTCATACATTTCCTTGAGTTTCTGTTCCAAAAAACGAAAATGCGCTCAGAAGAAAATTAGAATATAATGAACGCTTTGGCTATTTGTAAGGAAATTTCAGTATTCAATCAGCTGTTAGTGTCTGGACTGAAATTTCAGTACGTCTAGACACTATCTTCCCTTATATAGGCCCTCACTTATTTATTTTTATATTATTCGTCTTTTAAAATCTACGATAACTGTGTCGCAATAGGTTTAAATTTAATGGAAAAAATGACAGCAGCAATAAATAATCGAGAATTTGTTCGTTAAATGTAAATTCGTTATCGCCACGTCAGGATGAAACTTAAATAGAATTGTGTAATCTACTTATCGGTTGGAAGGAATTTTCAAGAAGCAATATATATCACAAGCAGAAAAAACTGGATGTATCTTAAATACGACATTAATTTGAAAAAATAATTTTCTACTAAAAGTGATGAATTATCAAGAAACGAAGAAATTAATTTCAGACCAAACAGTTCCATCCACAACAAAGTAGTTAAATTTTCAAGCAAAGGAAAACAATTATTTAAATTTTAAACCAAATAGTTGAATTTTCTACTAGAAAAAATTAATTTTAAATCCAGAGAGACGACTTTTATATCTTTTATATATATTTTTAAGACAAATTTTCAACAAAACATTTGAATTTTCGGAAAAATCGAATTTTCAACGGAATCGTTACATTTTCAACCTACAAAGATAATTTCTTAATCAAATAGTTGAATTAAAAAAATTTTTTGCAACAAACAGTTGCATTTACAATCAAACAGTTGAACTGTAAATTAAAACAGACGAATTTTCAACAAAATGGTTTAACTTTTAACCAAATAATTGGATTTTCCACCGACAAAGATGAATTTTCAACGAATTGGTCGAATTCTTGAACAAAAAAGATCAAACTTATATATTGCTATATGTTAAATATTATATGATCATCATATTGTTATTTGAATAATTATTGAAATTTATTCATTCAAATAAATATCTAATTTTGAATATTGCACCAAATAGTTACATTTTTAAGCCAAGAATACGAATTTTGTAGAAGACAGTTGAATTTTTCATTCGTAAGGACGATTTTTCTGTCCAAAAAGAAGAATTTTTGTTACAAAAATGTTAATTTTTCGACCCAAAAAGATAAGCTTCTAAGAACACAATTGAATTTTGAACAAAATAATTCAATTTATAACTCAATATTTCAATTTTCAACTAAAGTGATGAAACAAAAAAAAATTAATATTTAACAAAGAAGTTTAAACTTTTGACCATAGAGTTGAATTTGCAAAAAAAAAAATTCTTCATGAAAAAAACTATATTTTATGCAAAAAAAATTTTATTTTGGATTAAAAAACATTCTAATTTGATTAAAAAATATAAATTATCAACGAAAAATATAATAGTCAATATTTCAACCAAAAAAGATAATAATTTTAAATCAAAAACTGTTAAATTAAATTAAAAAATACAAATTTTCAACAAAACAGTTGAATGCTCAACCAAACAGATTATTTTTCTATCGAACAGCTGGCCTGTAACCCAAAAAAGAATATAATTTTTACCAAAAGAGATAAATTTTCAACAAAGAACAATTTTGTATTCAAGAGAAAAAAAAGGTCGAGAAATTGTTAAAACGATAGATTATCTACAAAAAAGTTGCAGTTTTTAACCCAAAAATATGCATTTCCAACAAAAAAGATAATTTTCCTCTGAATAGTTGAATTTTAAACTAAAAACGACCAATTTTCAACCAAAAATTGAATAGTTTTTATAGTTCAAACAATTGATTTTTAACAAAAAAAACCGAATTTACGACAAAAATAGTTAAATTTATAACCAAAAAGATAAAATTTCAATGAATGAAATATATTTAATTTCTAACATAGTAGATTAACTTCAAAAAATGTAGTTCAGTTTTCACCTAAGAAGATTAATTTTATACCAAAAAAGACAAATTTTCAACAAAATACATAGGATGCATATATTTTGTGAAAAAAAATCATGAAAAATAACATTAAAAATAAAAAAATTAAAATTTTTTAAAAACGACACAAGATACAACAAAATATTTAGAAACAAAATCGTTCACCGACGTTAAAAATTTGCTTTGCCACCAAAAGAGCATGCATCCAGTCTCTGGATAATGAGATAATGAGAATCCAAACTTCTGGTAATTTTGTACGTGGTCTAGGACCGAAATAATATAGTAACCCAGAAAAACCAATTCTTTTTATAAATGCTGTAAAACGCTTTTTTCGTGTTCCCAACAAAAAGTCAAAAACCAAAAGTGGATTATGCCCTTTCGAAAGTAAACTCCTTCAAATATTGTCTGTACTATTGGATGTACTGGTGTAGGTATCAACTAGAATTTTGTTTTAACAAATTTTTTGCTAAGAGATGTTTTATTATTAAATGAAGAATAAGACAAAAAAAATCTGCTTTTCTAGATATAAATTAGTTTAATCATGATATAATAACTAAAACGAGGATTAAGGATGCTTCTGCCCTTGCTTAAGTCATTCATACGAAGTCCTGTGCTAAAAACTACTGCACCTGTCTTACGACAATCTTCACTTCTCTCCTGTGGGTTTTCTGGCTTGAGGATGCGAAATATAATTAAGTAAATATAATTATCGAGAGAATCAGTTGATATTTTAGAAAGTAAATAATAAGTGAACTATATAATATTTTGTTTGATATAATTTTGGTAAACGATGTTGACAGATTAAGTTTTCACTTTCTTTTCAAAGCGAGCAAAGGTTGAACTAGAAGATTACGAGTTCATCGTGATAGAAGCTGACTCTGCCGGATGTGTCGTAGCGAATGGACTCACTGGAAAAGGAGAGGAATGTAACTATATAATAATTTTAGTATATTTTACAAATAAAAAATTATCATGGAAACATTTTGATTTATATATTTTTATCAGGTATTGCTACTCGAAGCAGGAAAGGAGGAACCAGTTGCTGCTGATATTCCTGGTTTTCATTCCCAACTAGCAAGAACTGCGACTGACTGGAATTATATAACTCAAGCACAAGAAGGATCACGTTTGATAAATAAAGGCTGCATCTGGCCTAGAGGAAAAGTGTAATTCTCTAGTATTGTACATTGTCTAATATTTTGGACTCTAACAATTCACAGTTGAAAAAAAATTATTAACAACGCGGACTAAAATAGGTAGTAGAACCAACTACTTTGGTTTGTAAAATATGCTGCGGTTACTTTATTATGAATTGGTGCAACCATTTTTCTTGTTGGTGTTACTACTCAGTTTGTTGAAGGAACAATGCGGGTAGTAATACCCCAACAAGAAAAACGAATTAGCCCACCAATGAGGTACCAGATGCATATTTTACATACCAAAGTGTAAACCGTGATGTACGACAAAAAGTTAAAACGCTTTTCGATTATTTCCAAATATAAGTCAAATAATGAATTTTTGCGACCTAGAAGCGATCGGATGATTATAAGTAGTGCCTCACAAACGTTTAGGTTAAAAGCTGCGAGAAACTTTGAAAAATGATCTTCATCTTTAGATGCATTTCTTCATTCGGAGCCACAAATTATTCAAAAATTATTGAGAACATTATTTAGATCATCCATAAGAGAAATATAGAAAAAATTAAAACTAATTTTTATTTGAGTTTTTGACTTCTTCAGTTATTTGTAATATTTAGAGATTTCCATTCGACATATTTTTTCATCATAACATTTGTGAAGTAAAAACTATTTTTCAAGTTTAGATCTCAACTTTGGTTGACACCTCATTATCGGAAAGTGAATAACTGTGACAACCCACAAAACAAATGATTGAAAACCAGAGTTATATGATTTTGATGTTTAAGATAATTTACTTAATTTCTTGATTATGAAATATGTTCAATATTTGAAAACATTTTCATATTACTAAATACTTTCCGAACTATAATGGTTGAGATCACTTTAAACGAAAGGCGCGAACACCAAGAATGTGTTTGTTGATTTTGTATCCGGGATTTCTTACAACTATTTTTCGATACAGAAAGAAATGTTTGCCTGGACCGTTTTTTTAAAATCCATTTTTAATTTTTCAAAATCAATTTTCCAGTTTTTCTCGAAAACGTAACAAGATATGAAACAAAAATTGAGAAAAAAATTCTTTCTTGCATTTTTTTGAATACAAATACCCCTTTCTTGCACCTCCATTTCACTTTGTTTCCTTTTTTTGACATTTGTTTTCTCGATGTGGAGAGGTAAAAATTATGTTTTCGCAGTTTGCAATATTTGTGGCCAGTCATTTCAGACAACCAATTCACAATCACCAAATTACATTTGTTGATGGTTTCACCTTAAATCTTAAAAGGTTGTTATTGTTGTTGTTATTTTTACAATTTTGACGCTGGATTTAGGATAAGCGACCTCGAAACCCTCTTAAAAAAAACTTTTATGAAAATTCTTCGCTTTTATGTTGTACATCTAATGCTTGTGTCCGCTCTTATAAATTTTTATTTTTTTAGTCCAGATTTGGATTCAGGGACATGTTTTGACGATTCTGCTTCACTGTGCACTGGAATAGACGCTATTCGTGACTTTTATTTAGCCATACCTACTATATATATGTTTGACGTCATCGATGACTTGCAGATGTTTAACAGCACTCAATATTATTGAAAAAAAATGTATACGAAACAAATTTGCATATTTAACAAATTGAAGGTGACTATGGAGAGTTCAAACATGTTTACCTACCATTAACATTGTCTGTCCTTGTGCAGCGGTCAAGTTCTTGCACATTTCAACAAGTATCAAAGAGTAACCATCATTTCTGATATGCTTTTTTTAACTATACAGTTCTTGTGTGAACATTGTGAAATTTTTTCATTACTAACCGACTAAGGTGCGGGTATCAACTAGAATTTTGTTTGAAAAAATCTTCTGCCATGAGATATTTCATTTCAAATAAAGAATAAGTTTAAAAAAACGTATGCTAAATTAGCGGTAGTAAGAAAATAAATCATCTAGTTATTGAACATTATACCAATATTATGCCAACGGCCATACCACGCTGAAAAACCCAGTTCTCGTCAGATCACTGAAGTTAAGCAGCGTTGGACGCGGTTAGTACTTGGATGGGTGACCATTCAAGAATACTGACATGAGTGCTGTTGGCACATCGTGGGTGTGGTGAGCCCACACTTGTAGTTATTTATAACTACAAGAAAAACCTAGAAACACTACCCGAATCGGGTAGTGTCACGCCTACCCTGAAAGGGAAATGGTTTAATGGTATAAATACAATTGTCTTGCATTTACTTTTAAATATCAGGTGATAACAATTTAAATGATACTACATTTCATATTGTTTTAATAGTGTACTAATTTTTTTGAAAAGGTAAAAGAAAATCATTGATTAGTACTAAATAAATAAAAAAGTTTTCTTTTATATAAAGTAATTCTCGTCATTTTTCATTAGAGATAGCATAATGTGATGAAAGCTCCTGTGAGATAGTGCTATATAATTCTAATTCTGAAATAAATTATTCAGGTTTCCTTCTTTCATCAATAGAAGGTAATTGTCAAAAAGCGTGAGTATTCAAGGTTATCTCGCATCTGGACATGTTAAATATTTCTTTACGTCGCCATTATCTTGATATTCACGTGATCAGCCTTATTCAAATAAGCACATATAGGCAATGAACTACGTCTTTGAAGCTAGACCACTTTATGCGTAACTCCAACCTATCATAATTATTCAAATCATAATTTATATAAAGATACCAGGTTTGAATTTAGGATCTGGAAATCTGTCAAAATCCAGATGAGCCACAAGTGCCAAAATATCCTAAAACTTAAATTCTAGCTGTAATTACTAACCACTTATTAGATATTCCTGTCCTGATATACAATTTGAAAAAAATGTCGGTTTACGTTCTCCAGGAGTTGCAGATGCTAACCCCTTCACTGTGTAAACCGAAAATCACAAAGTGGGCCCAAAATGTGTGGAACATTCTACTAGATGGATTTCATTGCAAATTGATACTAATGGTTTATTTGGGTCTATGAATACGAATTTAAGTTCAAAATTCAAAATTCAAAATGGCTGATCCAATATGGCGATCAATATTTTTGAAAAATTCAATGAGTGGACGGATTTGAATGAAAATTGGTATCAGGGTGTTATTTGGGTCGCTGAACATGAATTCAAGGTCCAAACTCGAATTTTCGAATTTGATGATCCAATATGGCGACCAAACATTTGACAAAATTCAATGAGTTTGCAGATTTGGATGCAAATTGGTACTAGGGGGTTGACTTGACGTTTCTAGTTCCCTACGACAATGGCTAATGGATTTTCGAAGATGGACAATTAGAATTGTTTCCAGTGAACCGAAAAACCACTGAGTACCGACTCTCGTTGAAAGCCGCCGGTTTATTGGATTTTTCCTAATTTTGGCCATGCCACGCTGAAAAAACCAGTTCTCGTGAGATCACTGAAGTTAAGCAGCGTTGGGCACGGTTAGTACTTGGGTGGGTGACCATTCGAGAATACTGTGTGCTGTTGGCATATTATGGGTGTGGTGAACCCAAATTGTAGTTATTTATAACTACAAGAAAACTATACACCTAGAAACACTACCCGAATCGGGTAGTGTGACGCCTACCCTCAAACGGAAATGGCCTAATGGTATACATATATCATTATAATCGAAATAACATACATCTATTTAATTTACATGACGCATATTGCATCAAACACACTCTTGGCCATTTTTTTGTGACGCACTATGCCTCATACACTGTCAACAGGTTAAGTATGAACCAATATTATTGAGCAAAAATGTATGATAAGAAAAAATTTTCCATATTTAACAAATTGAATGTGACTGTAAGATTTGATTATACCGTCATTTTGTATGCTTCCATTTAACTGTACAGTACTTATATGAACATTGTGAAAAAATGTATTTGCTTGATTACTAACCCAGTAAGGTGCATACATTAACTAGACTATCATTTTAACAAATATTTTGCCATAAGATATTTTACTATTAAACAAAGAATAAGGTAAAAGAATTTATGTTCAATTTCATCCATGATTTTATAAATGTAATCAGGTTTAAGGATGCTTCTGCCGATGCTTCTACCATTCATACCAAAGTCATGTAGTGAAAACTACTGCACTTGCCTGACGACAATCTTTACTTCTCTCCTGTGGGTTTTCTGGCCTGAGGATGTGAAATTGAATAAGGTAAATATAATTATCAAGAGAGCCAACTTATATTTGATAAAGTTAATAATATGTGAAACATAAAATTTAATGATTTCATTCAAATGCAATTTGTTAAATGATGTTGAGAGACTGATTTTCTTTCATTTTTGAAGCAAACGAAGATTGAGCCAAAACATTACGACTTCATAGTGGTAGGAGCTGGCTCCGCTGGATGTGTTGTAGCGAACAGACTCACAGAAAAAAAAGAGTGGAATGTAAATATATTATAATTTTAAAATATTGTCAATTAAAATATTTTAGCATAAAAAATTTTGATTTATACATACATATATTCTTAACAGGTACTGCTACTCGAAGCAGGAGGAGAGGAACCAGTTGCTGCTGATATTCCTGGTTTTGTTTCGCGACTTCCAAGAACTGTGATTGATTGGAATTATACATCCCAAGCAGAAGAAGGATCATGTTTAATAAACCGAGGCTGCATTCTGCCTCGTGGAAAAGTATAATTTTATATTTATAGTAAATAATCTAAAATTGTTGACCACTTATAAATTATTTTTCTCAAATGATCATAAACGTTGACAAAAATAGGTAGTGGGTTAAACTACTATGGTTGATAAAATACATTGATGTTACATTATTAGTTGGCACATTTTTCTTGTTGGTGCAACTACCCGGTTTATTAAAGTAACATTGCAAGTAGTTATACTATCGAGAAAAATTATAGTGCCTACTAGTAAAGTATCATCGGCAAACTTTACCAATCAGAGTAGTTGGACCTATTACCTATTTTTTTCAGATCACTGAAACTTTTCATTTAACTTCAAGGTAATGGGTGGTTCAAGTTCACTTAATGCGATGATGTACGTCAGAGGTAATAAAGAGGATTACAATAATTGGGAAAAACAGGGAAATACTGGATGGAGTTATGATGAAGTTTTACCTTATTTTAAAAAGTCAGAGGACAATCAAGACCCAGAGGTATGTAGATTACTAAATAATAATTGAGAAAACACTTTATATGGCATTAAATATTGAAGAGTTATCATTTTTCTAGATTGTTCAACAGTACCCGGGCTACCATGCAACTGGAGGATACCTTACAGTATCAAAATATCCTTTCTTCTCTCCATCGGGAAAAAAATTTGAGAAAGCTTTTAACGAACTCGGTTATGAAATCAAAGATATTAATGCCGGAAGTCAATTAGGAATTACTAAACCACAATTAACTATAGACAGTGGAGTTCGTAAAAGTGTCAATGCAGCATTTATCCGTCCAATTAGAGGAACAAGACCGAACTTAATTGTCAAGAATGAGATCTACGTGACAAGAATTTTAATAGATCTGGTCTCAAAAAAGGCTGTTGGTGTTGAATATAAATGTACACGCACTGGAGTTACTAAGGTAGTTGTGGCAACGAAAGAAGTAATTATATCAGCAGGTGTTATCAACTCTCCAAAGTTACTGATGGTTTCGGGTGTGGGACCAGCTGAAGAACTTGAAAAACATGGAATCAAAGTGATTCAGAACTTATCGGTCGGCCACAATCTTCACGATCATTTGGCTTTTCCAGGTGTCACGGGAATAATAAAAAATGTGCCTTTGGATGATGTTGACGAATGTAAAGAAAAAGTAGGAAACTTCAATTATTATGCAAGAACGCAAAAAGGAACATTCTCCGCGTTTGGCCCAGCATATCTTGCTGCTTATGTTCGCACAAAGTATGAAAACAATAAGAATGTTCCGGATATACAATTGATTGTAATTATGCCAGATGAAATCAAATTTTCTATTATAACAGCAATGCTAACGCCAATGAGCAGAGGATCAATCAAACTCAATGCTACAGATCCAGTCTGGGGTTCACCTTTGATATACCCTGGTTATTTAACAGCAGAACCGGATCTAAAGCGTATCATTCAGGGTTTCCGAATTGGGCTCAGTGTATTCAATACCACGACTATGAAAAAATTTAAATACAAACTTAATGATACCCCTGTGCCTCCGTGCGATTTTAAATTCAACTCAGATGAATATTGGACCTGTATGGTGAGACAATTTGGTACTTCTCTTCATCATCTTGTTGGAACATGCAAAATGGGTCCCAAAGGAGATTCGGAAGCTGTTGTTGATCCTAGATTAAGAGTTTATGGAATTAAAGGATTGAGAGTTATCGATGCGTCTATCATGCCAGTGATTCCGAGAGGAAATACGAATGCACCAACTATCATGATTGCTGAAAAAGCTAGTGACATGATTAAAGAGGATTGGTTAGGAAAAATTGAGAATGCGAAGAAAGGAAAGGGCCGTGGCTGAAAGTCAGTACGCAGCGTACTGTAATATGCGCACTGAGAATGGGAAGGTAAATCTTTCTGTACGCATTAACTAAAGAAAATGTAGGCATAGATAATATAACCCTTAATTCAGTAGGTTGATATTGTGTTAGAGAAATAGGGGAGACCTCCCTACAGTGGATAGCTTCCTACAGTGGACATTTGTAAATAAAAGCGAAATGCCTAAAGTAAACCTAATTTGCGCATTTGGTACGATTCAAGCTTATAAAAATGCATCATAAGACGGAATTTCATGTTATACTTAATTATAATAAAAGAAAAAAGTATAAAAAACTATTTTTGACATGATCAAGAAACTTTGTCCTCAACTTTAGTAATTTTTTCCAAGTATATACAATTTTTCAGAGTGGTTTTGTTTATTAATATATGTTCTTTGGTCATTAAACTATAATATTGTTTACCCTAGAATCTTACGTTCTATGTATGAAAATTATTGTAAATATATTCTTTGAGGATCTCATTTTCCTACTATGGATACCAGCGTCATCCCTACAGTGGATTTTGAGTGATAAGTTTTAGAGATTTACACTCATAGGTTGGTACTAAAATAGCAGAAGACAGAATCAGCTGATACTTTGAACATAGGTATAGTAGATACCTAGCTGCAGCGTAATATAATTGAATGTTCATCACAAATATAATATAATAGATTTAATAGTGCAATCATCTCTGAAAGGCAGGTGCTCGAAATTATTATTATTTAAATCATATTTTTTGAAATAACATATGTAGGTTATGTGCAGTAGTATATAGTGTGCAACAGCGTGTAGTTTTGAAAATTTTAACAGAAACTTAACCTACAGATTAGTGGAATTTTATATATTGAGCAATTTTAAATTTCCCGCAAGTAGACATAACCTCACCATGTACAATTTCTATGTAGGTATTTTCTAGGTACTTTTGACACGGCAAGATTAGTGGCAATCCTAACCTCACCTGACCTGTCCACTGAAAGGCGTGTTGTGAAATATGAACGAAATAACTGACATTATATTTTTGCTAATTTTATCCAAAATCGAAATTATATCACTTTTGTGTTTGTTCTGATAGTAGCGTCGGTATAAAATATAATTCAGGGGTACGTACAGAAACATCTTTCTATTCTGATTCGCGGTGTAGAATCGAATGTCCACTGTAGGGCGAACCTGCCAACACTGGACAAATTTTACCACCTCAAAATAATATCAATAGCTTTTTATTTGCTAACGAATTTATTTTTACTGATATCTCATCACATAAATGAATATATCAGCTTCATTTGCGTCATAACAGCTCTTTAATATATATCCTATTCTGTGTTTACTGAAATCTACCAATTTTTGTTATTCACTGTAGGGAGGTTTCCCCTAAGCTGAAATATCGAAGGAAAAAAACTCAGTAATCAATTCCACTAGTATTTCTTAAATAAGAAAAAAAGTTTTCTTTAATTTGTAGGGCAGTGTTGTATAATTCCAGTTCTGAAATGATTATCCAACTTTTCTTCTTTTTTTTAAGAAAAGATCATTGTCAAATTGCTTGAGTATCCAAGGCTTCCTTGCACCACGTTAGATATTATTGTAAATCACCGTTATGTCCGTATTTATGTGATAGATTCAATTTGAATTTGTCAAATGGGCTAAACGATCTTTTTCTTAGAAATAAAGGGCCTATTATAAACACTAAGACGTCCTGGAATACCTACTTACCATAACAAATTTTTGTTATATATGCACAAAAAGGCCGTCTTTTATGGCTTTCAAACTTTGAAGTGTTCCGGAAGTGGCTCTTTTTTGACAAGCAAGATAAAAATAGATAAGATAAGATAAAAATGTCCATATTTGACAAATTGAATGTGACTGTAGAGAGATCAAACATGGTTACCTAACGTTAACATTGTCCGTTCTTGCACGGCGGTCAAGTCCTTTAACCTTTTGATGAGTATACAAAAATAATCGTAATTTTTTGTATGCTTCCATTCAACTCTACAGTATGTACATATACAATCACTATGAAAAATTTCTTCTTTCAGTTAATTATTTACTAGGGTGCAGGTATCAACTAGACTTTCAATTAAACGAATCTTTTTTCTTATAGATATTTTACTATTAGATAAATTATAAGTTGAATCCGTTTTTAATTGGTTTATTTTTTCTTTGGAGCTACATTTACTTTTTTAAGTATTAAAATATAGGATTTTGTAAGGGACCGTGCATAAAAAACGTACAATTTGTTTCTCTAATTTTTAACCCCTTTGTGAGGCTCTGTAACTTTTGACCCCCTTCCCCTTATCTTGCATCATTTTTACCGTCTTTTTTTCATGAATGTATTTAGGGGTCATCGAAAAACAAGATAAGACGATTTGATAGTAGGGGAATTGTTAAAATATTACTGTTTCTTATGAATTAACAAAGTAGTTCAACTTTCAACCAAGCAGTTGGATATTAAAAAAAAAAAGAAAAATTTCTAACAAACTAGTCCAATCCTCGCTTCGCTCGCAAGCTTGAGCGCGCCTAGGGCTCGCGACTGTTGCTTCTCGCGCTTCGCGCTCGGTCTTTGTATTTCCCCCACATTTGTACACAGACCTTTCAAAATTAATGATCAAAGCATTGACAACTGTAATTTGTCAATTGTGAATTCTCTTTTTTTAAAGCTTCTTCGGCTTTAACGAACAAATTATCATCACGTATCTCGTGCTTCCCACTCGTTTTGGTCCAAAGGGTGAACTTTTCTACATTATGTTCAACACTATTATATCAAATGTATATTATATATATTCCTGTACCTCGGCCTGGCACTGCTTATTTAGATATTGCAATATAATGTGGAACTTTTATTTTTCATGAATACTATAACATTTGCTCCTTATTTTGCACTACTTTTAATTCTCAGCCACCCTAAAAAATATATTATTTCAATAAATTCATATTACAGCAATAAATAATATGCATTGGTATTGAAACATACGCGCACCTGTTGGATCGGGCGCTTCGCGCTAGATAATATGTTTACCTCGCGCATCGCGCTCGTTTATTTTGCATCACCCACATTTTTGCATAGGACTTTCAAAATTAAAGGTCAAACCGTCGACAACTGAAATTCAGTGATTGTGAATTATCTTTTGTTAAAGCTCCTTCGGCTTTGACGAACACATTATTATCACGTGTCACGTAAGGAAGAAAGGTTGAAAGCAAATTTTCATATCTAAATTAAAAACAATTTTGTTATCAAACGTTTTATTGAACCTTGTATCTTTCTGTTAAAAATTAAATTTGTTCATTTATAATGTCATTTTTCACGATTAAAACAAAAACCACGCGTCTTATCAAAAAATGATTCATAACAAATTTGTAGCTCTTTTTTGGGTGAACAACTTGTGCCTACTTATTTTTGTTATATCTTGTGTCGCTTGTCCGAAAATTTTATTTTTTTATTTTTAACGTTGTTTATTAAGAATAAAATAGAAACTACGCCTAAAATCAAAAAGTGATTCCTAAGGAATGTGTACATATTTCTTGAGTGCATAATTTTTGTTTGTTTATCTATTTTTATATCTTGCATAGTTTGACCGCAAAATGGAATTTTTGTTTTATTATGTTTTGTGGGATGAAAATTTGAATTTTCGATTTTTCAAGGAAATTCAAAAAGTTGTTATGACAATCTTGTAGTGCTTCCAAAAAGCAACGTTTTTCTTCTCCTTAATTTTCCTTCATATCGTGCGTTGTTTGGCTCAAACTGTTCATTTTCGTTTGTTTTCTTGGATTTTATAAATGTTATAACTCTGACAATTTTCTTTTCATAAAAAAAGTCGTGAAAATAAATTGTTCGAATTTTCTAGTAATACAAATATCCGTACATTGAACTTTTAAATTTAGACAAAAAATGGTTTCAAACATTTAGAAAATGCTCTAATTTTTGGAATTCTTATAAAAAAAGTAGCTGACTAACGAACTTGGCCTTTTCTTTCAGGGCTTAAAAAATGGTGCTGAAGCTTAATCCAATCTAATCATTTCTTCGAAAGTTATCGTGCCTACAGTCTACAAGACAGACTACAGACAGACACCTTCGTAAACATCGTTTTTTCTGACTCAGCGAGTCTCAAAACGTGGAGATTTAATGAAAACCAGCTAAGCCAAATTTTACATAAAACTAATACCTTCTCATTAGGATGAAAATGTAAAAAAAAAGAATTTTGAAGAAAGAAGTTAAACTTTTAACCAATAAATTTGTATACCATTAAGCCATTTCCCTTTCAGGGTAGGCGTGACACTACCCGATTCGGGTAGTGTTTCTAGTTGGATAGTTTCTTGTAGTAAATAACCACAAGTGTGGGCTCACCACACCCACGATGTGCCAACAGCACTCAGTTTTCTCGAATGGTCACCCATCCAAGTACTTACCGCGCCCAACGCTGCTTAACTTCAGTGATCTGACGAGAACTGGTTTTTTCAGCGTGGTATGGCTGTTGTTGTATACCATTAAGCCATTTCCCTTTCGGGGTAGGCGTGACACTACCCGATTCATGTGTGCGAAAAAAAAATCGACCTCAGCCGGATTTGAACCGGGAACGCCTACTATACATAAGTGAAGCGTTAACTAGTTATGCCACCGAGTCTGTGGTAGATCATAAAAAAAAAAAAAAAATTCTGGTAATTTTACCACTTTCAGAGTAGGTCCGATTATTACCTACTCCCAAAGTAACGTTTTCACTGACATTAACGAATATCCACTTATAATATGGAATTCAACTTTTAGGTTATGTAAGTTTCCAGACAGATTCTGTAAAATTACAATGCATTATGAATTTGTAGGTGATGGTATTCTAACCGAAAATATTCGTGTTTTTATTCAACATGGTAAGTTTAGCATCTACATGAGTATTGTGAATAATGGTAATTTGACTAGAAATTGTAAATTTCCTTTTCAAATAAAGAATACAGCAGAAAGCAATTTTTTAAATAAAAAAAAATCTTGTTTAATGATACAGTATGTTTTTTTCAGTTTCGGTATACTACGTAATTATTCAGTATTCCTGAACGGACACCCATCCCAGTACTAACCGCGCCCAACAATGGTTAACTTCAGTGATCTTACGAGAACTGGTGTTTTCAGCGTGGTATCGCCGTTGGCACATTAGCACATATCACGTTCAAATAACAAACGATGTGCACAAAATGTCACGCAGCCAAAACACAATATATATACCATTAAACCATTTCCCTTTCAGGGTAGGCGTGACACTACCCGATTCGGGTAGTGTTTCTAGGTTTTTCTTGTAGTTATAAATAACTACAAGTGTGGGCTCACCACACCCACGATGTGCCAACAGCACTCATGTCAGTATTCTTGAATGGTCACGCATCCAAGTACTAACCGCGTCCAACGCTGCTTAACTTCAGTGATCTGACGAGAACTGGGTTTTTCAGCGTGGTATGGCCGTTGGCCATAATAAATAAATAATAAATAAATAAATTGACATAATAAATTGACAATAATTTGTCGAAGTCACTTGAAGTCGACTCTGAGTTGCTCCGAGTTCTTTTTTTTTATGTAAATATATTCAAAATATGATATATGGAATTAAAAACAGATAAATGTTTTACTCAAAGTTATAATAAATTGTAGTTTAAAAAGTTGTAAAAATATATTTCAAATTAAAAGAAAGGGAAAAATTCCCCTTTTCAAAAGATTATTATTTATTGAACTTAATATATCCTTTTATTGTATATTTATACTATATTTTTTATCAATTTTGTAAATAAAATTTTCCATAATTTATACCGTTCTGAAACACTCTTTTACAAATAATTTTAATTTTACCATTTTTTTCATTATTCTCCGCAACTTTGAAACTTTACAATTACTTGTACTTATACTACGTTAAGAACTGTGCAAGTACGCCTCGTTATCAATTATCAAATTTCAAGACGTGAGATTACGTTGGAAAAAGGAATTTTTAACAGTTTCTGTACTTTTACCAGCGCCAAAAAAATCAACACTCTGAAAGTAGGTCCATTTATTACCTACTCTGAAAGTCACAGATTCACAAGCAGAAACTGTACTTTTACAACGCCTTGCTATAGTGTCAGTCTAAAAGTGGTAAAGTTACAAGATTGGTTGGAACTTCTAACATGCAAGTGGTATTCATCCCATAATCAGAGTAGTAAAATTGCACCATTTTTTGTTGGTAATTTTACCGTTCTAAGTGGTACAATTTTTTTATTTTTTACAGTCTTGTTTGTCCTACATCACATGATGACCTGGGTGTGCAATTTATTTCACCTTGTGAAACCATTTTAATGAATACTTCAGCCTGGAGAATTTTCTCCGAATCAGAATATAAATTGAAACAATGATATTATTTCGTTCTTTTTTTTCAAAGTTGAACTAATGAGGTGACTTTTCAACCTAAAAATATATGTTTTTGACAAAAAAATGTAATAGTTGAAATTTCAACCAGAATAGATTTTAATTTCAAATCAGAAACAGTTAAACTCAACCAAAAAATACAAGTTTTCAACAAAATAAATGAATCCTTAACCAAGCAGTTGCATTTTTGAAACCAAAAATTGATTTTAGACAAAAAAATACGAATTTTCAACAAAAGATAGAAATTTTCAAATCAAATAGTTAAATTTTCAAATAGCAGGAGGGTGGATCAAAAAATGCGTTTCGAGCTACAGGCAAAACACCTCACCCCCCCAAACTTTCCATTCCTGAAGAAAGAAAATCCGTAATATATATATATATATATATATGTATGTATGTATTTATACAGAGTTGAACGTGTGTTCGTATTACGCTTTTTTTGTTTCGAAATAAAATATTATTCCTCATACGGACAAAAGAGCGACGTGAGAGGAAGTCGAGTGGAGAGAGTAAGTCGAAAAGGTAGACGGCGATCAAATGGATACTGTCCGTTACCATTTTCACACGGAGTATAATTATTCCGTCTTGTTTATACGTTTATCATTCTTACGGAGTTCACGCATCATTTTACGAACAAAATCAAAATCCAACACATTTGTACCGGATAATTCGTGAGTATGATCTTTACATTTCCATCTCCATTTTCCACGATTCCGTGATAATGAGTACGAATCTTGAAATGAAAAAAAAAAAAAACGAAAAGTAACATCACATGAAAATATTTCACAGAGAGAGGGAGAGAGAACACGAAATACATGTCTATATAATATGGTTTACATTTTTGAATCGTTTGCAGATGCTTACGAAAAATAAATATTATTGAGGAAAAATGTATGATACGAAAATACCTTGCATATTTGATAAATTCAACGTGACTTCCTCTAAGGAATAATTGCATAACTTTTGTATGCATTCTCTTAACAGCACAAAAAATGTCTTCATTCAGTGACTAATTTACTAGGGTGCATTAAACGAATCTTCTGCAGCAAGAAATTTTATTGTTAAAAAAATAATAAGGTGAATGCATTTCTGAGTCGTTTATCATTCATTTTATTTTGAAAACTACATTTTCTTTGCAAAATAATCAAATGAATGATTTTTTAACTGTGGCCAGGTTCAAGGATGTTTCTGCCCTCGCTTCTGTCGTTCATACCAATGTCATACCAAAGTCTCGTAGGGGGTGGGGAAGCACCCATGTGACTGATCGCAGAAATAATTTTGGTTAAACCCCTACCCTTTTCCAAAATCTCGTGGGGGCTGGAAGAGACCGCTATGATTGGTCACAGAAATAATGTTGGTCAAACCTCTGCCCCTTTCTAAGGCCTTGTGGGGCGGAAAAGCAACTCAGTGTCTGGTCATGGAAATATTGTTTTTTAAATCCCTACCCCGGATAAAGTTCCGAATAGCTGAATTTTCCGATTTTATTGAAACTTCGTATACTTATGTATTTTGACGCGCTGATTACGAATATGATAGTGAAAATTGGCGACCAAGCGATTTTCATGGTGAAAACCATAAAAAACACCATAAAAATCATGTTTTTTTGCGTTTATCTCAGTAAATACGCAGAATATCGAAAAACGTTTTAAACAAAAGTTTTAGCTAGTATAAAAATACATCTTTTTTTAGAATACACTTTTTGCCTAAAACCATTATTTTTTAAAAAAAGAGGATTGCGTTGTAAAAACAAGAAAAAGACGAAGAAAGTTACGGAAATGCGTTCGGTCACGTTTTTTGCGTGTATTTAAACCAATACGCACAATATTATCAAATATTGTGAAAAAAAGTTGTAGATCTAATCGAGTTACACATATTTTGTCTGTAACATTATTATCTACAAGTAATAGTTTTCGCGAAAATTAGTGGTACATCGATTATCATGGAAAAAGCCCCTTAAAAATCAAGGTTTTTTGCGTTTAGATTAGTCAATATGCAAATTTTCGCAAAATCTTTGAAACAAAAGTTGTGAAACTTATCGAGATACACATTTTTTGTTCTAAGCATTTTTTCATACGAGTGACAGTTTTCGAGAAAATTATTGATACATCTGATAAAATTTAACAAATTTTTGTGCAATAAGCGACAGGTCTTTCTGCACCATCCGCGCTCCTAGTACTAACAGGCGTGTGTTTCATGCGTACATTCATTATTTTCGAAGGTTCCTTCTCTCGAGTTCTAACCAAGATGAATGAAACATATAATATTTTCATTCTGAGTATGATTCTTCAAAAAAGAGAAAAAACACTTCAGTGGTTGAGACAAATTGAAATCATTCCAACTGAACGATTTTGCTCAAAACACAAAAAAAAATGACTCTTTTAGAGTCTGAAATGACTTGCGGCCAGTTCTTGTGTTATAAAGCAGGTAAGTATCGGCACACAAATACCGTTGCGGAAAGAACGTGGTTTGAGAGGTGTCACATTTCCGCAGCGGCATGTATGCTTATTTCTTATTGTTTCGCTGTAGGCTTCAATTTCGAACAAACCATCCGGGAAAGTAACATTGTGGAAGGTCAGTCGATTTCGCGAGAGACTGTTGCAGACCGCTTCTCTTTTTGTCGGGAGATCTGCATGGTTGCTCTTGAAAGTCACTTCGAAGAGGAAGGTCGCATTGGAGGTGTCGGAGAAGTAGTTGAAATAGATGAGTGCAAAATCGGCCGTCGAAAAAATGAGAAAGGACGGATAGTTGGAGGATCATGGATCCTCGGAATGATTCACAGAGGTCATCCTTACAACTATCGGTTGAAAATCTGTCCCGATAACAAGAGAGATCAGGCTACTCTAATCAGATTAATAGAAAAGCATGTACCAGAAGGGACAGAGATTCACACCGATTGTTGGAAGGGCTATGTCAAT
>CAKNYM010050059.1:134119-149813 GCA_932195095.1 Andricus curvator
TTCTTCCACCAAAAGTTGTTGATTTTATCTGGCCCGGGCGCTGAAAAATTCTTAGTTCTAGCGATAACTTTCTTCACTTCTTCAGCAGTAATTAGTGGACACTCTTCCTCTGGACCTTGTAACCTTTGCCTTTGGCAAAAGTTACTATTATTAAGTTATTATTATAAGTTATTATTATATTATTATATTATTATATTATTATATTATTATCTAATATTAATATTAATATTATCAACAAAAATGTTATTTAGAGGTAGCTCAAGTCCCATGAAGTTTAACACGTATTTCCCATTAGCAAAAAAATACGATTTTGTACATTTTATTTATAATTGTCAAAATTAGGTGAATCGAGTATGAAGTCAACATTTCTTTTCACAATAAGCTATAGAATACGAATGAAATATTACTTTTCAAATATCGCACCCATAATTCTGTTTTATTGGGTCCCAAAAAAACCCATAAGTGGAAAAATGGGTTTCGCAAGTTTTTGGCGCTAATTATAATTTTTTTGCTAATTTACATTGCATATTGTTTCTAATACATGAAATTCTATTTTATACTGATAATTAGATGTTAACATAAATTGTTTGAACAATTGTTTATTGTTTTTAGCAATTTTCTCTTAGAATAGAGTTAGAAAGTCACGGTTTTTTCCAAAATTTCCCACTTTTTGTCCAGTTTTTAATTAACGTGGGGGAACACTTAATTATTTTGATCAAACTTAATTGTTTAAACAATCTATCGTCATTTTTAATAGTATTCTCTTCAAATAATGCTAGAAAATTGTAGTTTTTTGGGAAATTTTCTACTTTTTGTCCAATTTCCAAATAAAGTTTGGTGAATAATCAATTAAAGTTAACAACATTATTTGCTTAGACAATTTATTATCGTTTGTAATAACATTCAATTTAAGTCATGCTAGAAAGTTGCAGTTTTTTTGAAATTATCCACTGTTTCTTAACTTTTTACTTGAAGTGAGTTAATAATTAATTTAATTTGGCAAAAATAACTATTTAAGCGAATTATTATTGTTCATAACTATCTTCTTCTTCATTAATGATAGATAGTTGCGGTTTCGTCTAATATTTTTTATTTTTCCTCACTTTTTACTTCGTAATGTAATCAATTAATCAATAATACAAGTTAACGTAGTTGTAATTTATTAATATTTATAACTATCTTGTCTTGGGTAATGCTTAAAAGTCGTGGTTTTTCTAGAAATCCTTAACTTATTATCCACTTTTTACTTAGTAAGGTAATAATTAATGTAAGAGAACAAAGATGCTTATTTAAACAATTGCTTATTGTTTTTCAATTATCTTTTCTTAGAGCGATGCTAGAAAGTTGCTTTTTTCCTAAAATATTTAGTTTTGCTTTGACTTTTTAGTTATGAACAAATAATAAGTGAACCTCAACAAGAATCATTTCTTAAATATTATCGTATTGTTTTAAGTGAATTATTTTTGCGCTTCTCCCAATGTTTACACAAAACTAATTTAAACAAAAAAATGTATCTTACACAAGAGACAAAAACAAAGAATAAAATAATTAGGAGTAGGTGGGAGAACTACTCGGAGGACTAGGTCTCTAAATTGCTTCTAAAAGTTTTTTCATGATAAACATAAATAGAGAAGAAGATAGTTATAAACAATAATAATTTGTTCAAGGAATTAGTTTTGTGAGATTTTATTAATTATTACCAAAAAAAAACCAGTCCTCATCAGATCACTGAAATTAAGCAGCGTTGGGCGCGGTTAGTACTTGGATGGGTGACCATTCGAGAATACTGCGTGCTGTTGGCATATCGTGGGTGTGGTGAGCCCACACTTGTAGTTATTTATAACTACAAAGAAAACTATCCACCTAGAAACACTACCCGAATCGGGTAGTGTCACGCCTACCCTGAAAGGGAAATGGCTTAATGGTATAATGGTATACCTCACTGTAATTACAAAGTGGACAAAGAGTTGAAAATTTTAGATAAAACCGCAACTATCTAGCATTACCGTAGGAGAAGATATTTATAAACAATGATAAATTATTTAAACAGTAATGTTTGTTAACTTGAATTAATTATTACCTCACTAAGTGAAAAGTGGACAAAAAGCTACAAATTTAAAAATAAACCGCAACTGTCTAGCATTACTATAGGAGAAGATAGTTTCGAACAATAATAATTAGTTTGAACAATCATTTTTGCTTAATTGAAATAAATATCAACTCACTCCAAGTGAAAAGTGAATTAAAAGTGGAAAATTTTAGGAAAAACGGTGGTTTCTAGGGGATCGTCCATATATTACGTAAGAAGTTTTTCTTTTGTTGAAATCAAGACAAAAATAAAATTGCTGTGAAGTTGAAAATGACACAACAATATATATATATATATATATATATATATACCATTAAACCATTTCCCTTTCAGGGTAGGCGTGACACTACCCGATTCGGGTAGTGTTTCTAGGTTTTTCTTGTAGTTATAAATAACTACAAGTGTGGGCTCACCACACCCACGATGTGCCAACAGCACTCATGTCAGTATTCTTGAATGGTCACCCATCCAAGTACTAACCGCGTCCAACACTGCTTAACTTCAGTGATCTGACGAGAACTGGGTTTTTCAGCGTAGTATGGCCGTTGGCCATTAATATATAAACCAAAGAAAAACTTCCTACGTAATATATGGACGATCCCTAGCATTATATACAGGAAATATTATTGACAAAAAAATGAATTATTCAAACAATAATATTTGTCAACATTAATTACCTATTACCACACTCTAAATAAAAATTGGACAGAAAGTGTAAAAATTTTTAATGAACTGCGATTTTCAATCTCTATTCTAAGAGAAAATTGCTGAAAACAATGATAAATTGCTTAAAAAATTCATGTGAACATCTAATTAGCAGTATAAAGTAGTATTTCATGTATTAAAAATAATTTTCAATACGAAAAAACGCAAAAAAAAATCATAATCTGCGCCAAAAACTCGTGGACCCCATTTTTCACTTATTGGGTTTTTTTTGGGACCTTATAAAACAGACTTATGGGGGTGTGATATTTGAAAAGTAATATTCTATTCATATTCTTTGGCTGATTGTGAACTTCATGGGGCTTGAGCCATCTAATTTCATTTTTTCAACAAAAAATTGATTTATTTTTGTGTGGATTTAAACAAATTTCCGGGCGATATACATGAAAATTCAAGAAGTTCGAACTCGAAAGTTCATTGCCTCACTACCCGATTCGGGTTGTGTTTCTAGGTGGATATTTACTACCAATGTGGGCCCACCACACCCAAGACGGGCCAACAGGACGCAGTATTTCCTGTACGGTCACCCATCCAAGTACTAACCGCGCCCAACAATGCTTAACTTCAGTGATCTTACGAGAACTGGTGTTTTCAGCGTGGTATCGCCGTTGGCATAGCTATTTACAACCAAATATTTTTAAATTTTGTTTTTGGTGATTCGTGAGCTTCTGCCGTTTATACCAAAGGTAAACGGGTAAATCCGTTTTCTGAATATCACAGTTATAGGGAGATCTAACGATTTTTATAAAACTTTGTGAAACTTAAGTGTGCGGTGCTTAAAGTTTATCGTTGAAATATTTTTCGAAATTTTTCAAAATTCAGTTCATCACAGGGTTTTGAATTTGAAGATACGACTTTTTTAAAAACCCGATATGTCCGAAACCGCTGATTGAATTTGAATTTGAATGATTTTTGCACGTATAGCGTATAACGTATAGGCTTTTCGAATTCATGTAATCAAAATTTATTCATTTATTTTCATTAATTATATTTATATTCTAATATTTTGTTTAAAAAAATATTTATATTTTTTAATATGAATATTTTAATTACTCATAATTTTCTGCGTCGATGAAAAAAAATTGGTGAACACTATCAATTTTGGAGATATTAATTTTTTATGCATGAACAAATTTCGAATTTCCCTTCTTCCTGATGCAATGCGCAGGGGTGTCTAGGAGCAAAAAATGTTGAATAAATTATGTCATGATACTGTTTGCTAAGTTTATAAACAAGTTATATGAAAAACTATAATAATAAAATTACGTAAAAAAATAAATAATGTGGACATTTATAGGTAAAGAAAAATTGTTCTGCTTTTAAATGTCGCTGAATTATATTGCCAGTGATGTTTTGTTTGTTTATAAAATTCCCAATTAATTTCAAATGACAAATTTTTGTCACCAAGCATCAATAGTAACAGCACTCTACAATAACAATTAAATAGAAAAATCATTTTTCTCTGATTGTAACAATACATACTAGACATTTCGTTATATAATTTGTTTACAGAGTTAAAAAATAATACTGAATGAAAAATTTTTATATTGACAGGCATAATTAATAACGTACATTATAGAGAATTAAAATAATCTATCATCATACCTCTAATGTGAATTGATTTAACAATTTAGTTTTACAAACTTAAAGAATAATATCAAATGACATACGTCGATAAAATCAAGAAGTTTGATTGCCAAAATAATAATTTTAAAACCAACAACCCATAATTTTTCGCTATTTGATATTATAATTTCCTTAAAATGAATAACAAATATGCATCTAACAATTCAAGCTATTATACATCCCTACGCATTAAACAATAAAAACCCAATAATAATCAAACCGCGCGGCATCACTGAAAAATTAATATCTCCGAATGTTGCAGTGTCCATCAATTTTTTTTGTGAACTGATGCAAAAATGGAGAGAAATAAAAATATTTATATTCAGAAAATAGGCTTGTAAGCGAAAATTTGATTCAAACAATGTTTCTGGATTTTTTTCAGCCCGTTTTTTTCAAACTTTTTGCTTTTGAATTGTATTCAAAAGGACTATAAATTATACATACGCTACACCTGCAAGAATTATGAAAATTTAATTTTTGTTTTTGGGATTTTGGAAAACCATTTTACCCTCAAACTTCGCTCACCAAACACTGAAGTTTTACAAAGTTTCATCAAAATCGCTAGACCTCCCCACATCTCTCATATTCAGGAAATTGATAGACCCAAATATAAGTATCAACCATATATTTCTTTGATCAAATACAATTTTTCTCCTATGAAATTATTTTTTACATACAAAAAATCATTTAAGTTTTAACAAAAATTTGATAAACGAGAGTGAGATATTAACTTTATTATTGTTTCTAAAGCAAACAAAGATTGAACAAAAACATTATGACTTCATCGTGGTAGGACCTGGAAAGTAAATCATATACATCATACTTTTAATACTTCTAATTAAAATATTTCAAAGTAAAATATTTTAATTTTTCACCAGGTACTAATGCTCCAAGCGGGAGGAGAAGAACCAGTTGCTGCTGATATTCCTGATTTGTGTTTACGAACTTCAAAGAACTACGCTTGATTGGAATTATACAACTCAAGCAGAAGAAGGCTGCCGCTGGCCTCGTGGAAAAGTATAATTTTCAAATTGTGTCATAGTTCAAACTTGTTGATCTATAATCATTTAAAATTTAAAAATTATCAAGTTCGGTAATAATTATGTAGTAAGTCCAAATATTATTTGTATCAACAATAAAAATAGTAGAGCCAACCAATAAAGTACCAGTTGTAGATTTTAAAAACAAATGTACTTGGACCTACTACCTATTTTTTCAGTGAATCAAAAGAGATTGTGATTTATAATTTTGATTTGACTTCAAGGCAATGGGTGGTTCAAGTACAATAAACGGCATGGTGTACGTCAGAGGCAACAAAGAGGATTACAATAATTGGGGCAAACTGGGAAATGCTGGATGGAGTTTTGATGAAATTTTACCATATTTTAGGAAGTCAGAGAACAACAAACCCAGAGGTTAATTACTGAATGATTTACAAAATATTTATATGAAATTAAGTATTGAAGGGTTACAATTGTTTTCAGACCGTTAAGCAGAACCCGGGCTATCATGCAACTGGAGGATATCTCACAGTATCAAAATATCCTTATGTGGCTCCAGCAGGGAAAGGAATAAAAGAAGCTTTCAAAGAACTCGGATATGCAACAATAGATATAAATGCAAAAAGTCAATAAGGAAAAAAAGCTACTGGCGTCGAATATATATCGACAGGCACTGGCATTACTGAGGTAGTTATGGCGCAGAAGGAAGTTATTATTGCAGCTGGTGCTATAAACTCACCAAGTCTGCTGATGTTTTCGGGTGTGGGACCAACTGAAGAACTTAAAAAACATGGGATGAATATTATTCAGAACTTATCAGTCGGGCACAATCTTCAGGATCATTTTGATTTTGTAGGAGTCTTTGGAAACAGAAAAAATGTGACCGTAGGTATTAATGCTGAGAAATGTAAAGAAAGAGTAGAAAAGTTCAGATATAACGTACAAACGCGAAGAGGAAATTTTTCCGCAAAGACCCAAAATTATATTGCTGCTTATGTTCGCACGGAGTATGAAAAAGAAAAAGAAATGCCAGATGTAGGTATGAGTATTTTGTCAGTTGGCGGTGAAGTTTCCATCAGAACTCAATTGCTTACTTCCAAGAGTAGGGGTTTAATCAAACTTAATGCTACGGATCCAGTCTGGGGTTCACCTTTGATATATACTGGATATTTAACTGCTAAACCGGATGTAAAGCGTATGATTCAGGGTATTCGAATTGGACTTAGGGTATTCAATACCACGGCTATGAATGAATATGAATACGAACTTGATGATACCCCTATGCCTCCTTGTGATAAAATGAAATTCAATTCTGATAAATATTGAACCTGTTTGATGAGAAAATTTTGTTCTAGAGCTTATCATCCTGTTGGAACATGCAAAATGGGTCCTAAAGGAGATTCGGAAGCTGTTCTTGATCCAAGATTACGAGTTTATGGAATTAAAGGGTTGAGAGTTATCGATGCTTCGGTCATGCCAGTTGTTCCGAGAGGAAATACGAATGCACCAACTATTATGATTGCCGGAAAAGCTAGTGACATGGTTAAAGAAGATTGGACAAGCAAAATGAAAAAATTGCACAATGGAAAATGCCGAGGCGAAAAATATGGAAGCAGCGTATTGGAAATGATACCTGGAATCTGTTCAGTATGTAGAAATCGTGACATATGGAAAGAAGAAGGAATATCAAATTGTAAAATAATAAAATCACGTGCATTGAATTGTGTAGTACCCAAAACATCAACTGAAGAGTAAATTACAATTTCAACTGTAAAAAAGGTTTTATTGAAAAAATGGATTTCTTTAGGTTAGTTTCTGATGTTTATAAACCCACTTTTATACTTTCAGAGAATTTCATAGCACTTCATTTACAATTCACGACACTAATCCAGCAAGAATAATGACAATCATTTGAGAAAAACAATTTCAAGAACAAATTTTCACAAATATTAAAAATCTTTAAATAATTTAATGCATCAATCTATTTGAACTTACGAAGCATAAGCTGTGTATGCTAGCAGTGTTCATAAATAATTAGTTGGACCTAATTTTATAATTTTTGCTTGCCTAGTTGAATAGAAAAGAGCCAAAATTTATTAAAAATGAAATTTAAAGAATTCATCAGGAAGGTGGAGAATATGATAAAAAAACTTCTAACCGCAGTTTTCAAAATAATTCATTAACAACGAGCAGAAAAATCGTAAATCACTTGAAGTAAACAAATATCTTATTGTAATCTACAGTATTTTATAATGTGTATTATAACATATAACAATGACCACATTGCCCACATTGCCCACATGCCCACAATATATTAAAATTTCTTTTGGCATTATTAGAATAATAGAACAGATCACAGTGAAGCTGATATTGACATATAAGATATAGACATGAAAGTTCACAAATTCTAAATCAAAACAAACATTAAAAATTAAAAGTTGAATACATTTCCAATTCAGTAATGATCCCAATGAGAACATATTCATAAATTTTTCACTATGTATAATTATTCAACCTGGGCGCGCCTGGTCTACACTCTTGTTCTTGTTACTGAGTTCACGTACTATTTTATAAATAAAATCAAAACCTATTAAATTTGGTCCGAAACATCCTAAGTATTATCTCCATATTTGCAGTCGAATTTTCCACGGTTCCGCGACAATGAATAGGGATCTTGAAATGAAAAAAAACAGTCACATCACGTAAATATGTTTCATAGAGAGAGAACACGAAATACATGTATATACATTTAAATTCTCGATGCGTTTCTGATGCTTACGAAAAATAAATATTATTGAGGAAAAAATGTATTATACGAATAAAGCTTGCATATTTGATGAATTCAATGTGACTGCCTCTAAAAGAATGATTACGTAATTTTTCTTATGATTTCTTTCAACAGAACAGAACGTATATAAACCCTCTGAAAAAATGTCATCGTTCAGTTACTAATTTACTAGGGTGCAGGTATCAATTAAACTTTCGATTAAATGAATCTTCTGCTGCGAAACATTTTATTATCAAATAAATAATAAGGTAAATCCGTTTTCAATTTGTATGATATTTATTTTATCGTTGAAACTACATTTTTTCAAATATTTCAATGTATGATTTCTAACATCCAACTGGTTTCAGAACCTACTATCACTCCTGATAGTAGAGGCTTAATCAAACTTAATGCAACAGATCCTGTCTGGGGTTCACCTTTGATATATCCTGGATATTTAACTGCGGAGCCGGATATAAAGCGCATGATTGAGGGTATTCGAATTGGACTTAGTATATTGAATACCACGGCTATGAAAGAATATAAATACAAACTTGATGCTACCCCCATGCCTCCTTGTGATAAAATGAAATTCAATTCTGATGAATATTGGACCTATGTGATGAGACAATTTGGTTCTACCACTTTTCATCCTGTTGGAACAAGCAAAATGGGTCCCAAAGGAGATTCGGAAGCTGTTGTTGATCCAAGATTACGAGTTTGTGGAATTAAAGGATTGAGAGTTATCGATGCGTCTGTCATGCCAGTCATTCCGAGAGGAAATACAAATGCGCCAACTATTATGATTGCTGAAAAAGCTAGTGACATGATTAAAGAAGATTGGTTGGGAAAGTGTAGAAAGTGAAGAAAGTGCACTTGAAACGGAAAGGGGAATCTGTCCATATGAAAAATAATGAAGGTCTTCTCATAAATAATATAATATTACCAGTATGAAGAAATTGTGATAGAGGAATAAGATTTAATATGTAATCATGAGATAATAAAATTACATGCATTAAATTTTGTAGTACTTCCATAATAATTTCTAGATCAAATGACGAGGCAAACTGAAAAATATTGTTGCGGTGAAAGAGGCAAAGAAAAAATTCAGAAAGTGGCGATCGTCGAATCTGTCGAAGGCAAGAAATCTCAGAAACTCCTACTTTTATTTTTTAGAATCAAAAATAAATATAACAAATTTTCGAACTGGGCATAGAGCAATTACTGAGACAAAAATGTACGCACTGCGCTAACATTTTCATTGTTATACTTTTTGTATTATTGCAAAAATTGAGATGCCCTATATTTCCGGGGAAATTATGCATCAAAATAAAAAGATATAAGTATATAAAAATTATATTTAATTAATATTCAACACACTATACATTTTTATGAAAATAATATATTGGTACTTTTGTGTCAGGTAGTGGAGAAATATGAAAATAATGGTTATAGATATAGAACCTGGCTTAAAAAAATATGACATATATTCAATGGAAATGAAACGATTTTGGCATTAACTTTTATAAGTATAAATAAAGCTCTTTGAAAAGCTGCATTGCATAAAAATAATGCTATCTAAATAAAAAAATATAAAAGTATGAAATACAAATTTTCAAAAGATTCACCTTCCTATAACTTGCAAAAAATTATTTTTTCTAAAGATACCTAGGTATTCTTGGAAAAATATTAAGAATTTAAATTAGTTTCATTCTTATAGTATGCGATGCCCAAGCACAGATTTTAATATGATCGGAACCCCAGAAAACCATGTTCACATACTTTTAAAAACAAAAACAAAACTTTTGTTTCCATAATTTTGATTATTATTAACTTCGAAGGAAAAGTTTTGTAAAAACGAAATTTGCAGGAAATATTCAAAAATTCTTGAAAACAGATATATATGGAAAAAAATTATGGATCCATTATCACCCCCGTTGTTGATAGTTATTCAATATTATACCAATTTCCTGTTAACGCCTTCCAAATTAGATAGCATAAATATATACAATCTGCAGATAAAAAACATTCAAAATTATGTCATTTCAAATTTGATTCTATTAAGTTTAAACCAGTTTAATTTCAAAGTCTTCTAACAGAAAAATTTTAAATGTAACATTTTCAAAAAAATTTTAATCGAAACAAAAACTTTCAAAACTGAACAGATCTAGATTTCCAGCAACCGGAATTTGAAAAATGCGAGGAAAAATCACTGAAATACGTTAACCTATGCTATCAGTATGTTAAACGAATTCAGATCAATTATTTCACTATCATGAATTATCGATAGTACTTCAATAATCATTTGCAGAGCAAATCATAATTCGAATAATAATAATAATACATTTCACATTGTTATAATAATGTATGAGTTATTTGAAAAAAAATGAGAGAAAATAATTTTCATTTAAATTAACCCTCGCAATTTTTTATTATAGATAGAATAATATTATAAAAGCTTCTGTGCGACAGTGCTAGATAATTCCAATTCTGAAATGAATTATTCAACTTTCCTTCTTTTTTCAGTAGAAGTTAATTGTCAAAAAGTGTAAGTATCCAAGTTTATCTCGCATCTGGCTATGTTAAATATTTTTCCATGTCACTGTTATCTTTACATTTACGTAATCAGCCTTATTTAAATTTAGCGCATAATTTAAAATTGGTTAAAAATTATTTTCTAGGTGTAGTTATTAGCCACTTATGTTTACTTAGTTTTTTGATTTTGTGGCTGTCGGGGTCCATAAATGATCAAGAAGATTTGGACTTCCATCAGACGTTTGGGCTTTATATGTGGACCCTCTTTACTAATTTATCCTTAAAAATTTGAAGTTTTCCTTCTTTTTAAACATCACATTTTAGGGTTCTGTTGTTTTTAATTTTGCATTGCACTTATTTGCCGTTAGTTTAGTTTCAATTTTGACATTACTTTAAACAATATATCCTATACATACATACATAGATTAGCAGTTCGAACTCGAAAGTTCATTGCCTCACTACCCGATTCGGGTAGTGTTTCTAGGTGGCTATTTACTACCAATGTGGGCCCACCACACCCACGACGAATATATCCTATAGTTTTTACATTCTCATTCTAATGAGAAGGTATTGGTTTTATGTAAAATTTGACATAGTCGGTTTTCATCAAATCTCCACGTTTTGAGACCCCCTGAGCTAGAAAAAACGATTTTTACCAAGGTGTCTGTCTGTCTGTCTGTAGTCTGTAGTCTGTCTGTCTGTCTGTAGCCACGATAACTTTCGAAAAAATGATCAGATTTGATTGAGCTTTGGCACACTTTTTTATGGCCGAAAAATAGAGAACGAGTTCGTTAAACAGCTATTTTGGATGAAAATCCAAAAAGTGAGCACATTTTGAAAATTTTGGAGACCACTTTTTTGGAAGATTTCAAAATTCTATGTACGGTTATTAGTAGTAGACAAAATGACGAACAAAATATTCTTATGACTTTTCGTGATAAAAAAAATTACTGGAGTTATAACATTTTCAAAATTCCAAAAAACAAACGAAAATGAACATTTTAAGCCGAAAAACGCACGATATGAAAAAAAGTCGAGAGGAGAAAAACGTTGATTCCTGAACACCCTATAATATTTTCATAACAACTTTTTGAATTTTCTGAAAAATAAAAAATTCAAATTTTGATCGCACAAAAAATTAATGAAAAATCAAAAAAGCCATTTTGCTGTCAAACTATGCAAGATACCAGAAAAGATCATCCTACCAAAATTGTGCACCTAAAAAAGATCTACAAATTTCTTATCATTCACTTTTTGATATGACGCGTATTTTTTGTTTTATTCGTAAAAAACAGCGTTGAAAATAGAAAAATCAAATTTTCAGACGAATATTACCAGCTACGAAAAAATGATTGCAACAAAATTTGTTCATCCAAGGAAGAGGTACAAATTTATTGTGACTCATGTTTCGATAGGATGCGTGGTTTTTGTTTTATTCGTGAAAATAACATTGACAGTAAAAAAAATCAAATTTTTGAAAAAAGAATGCAAGGTACGAAAACATATAAATGAACAAAAATTGTGCATTCAAAAAAGACTTACACACCCGTAATCAATTTTTGTGGTAAGAATATATTCAAAATGAAAAAATTAACTTTTTTGATAAACGGCACAAGCTAAAATAAAATGTTAACTAATAAAATTTGTCGCCTGAATTATATCATTACTTTTCATTTAAAATCAAATAAAATTTAGTAATTTGTATATGAAGAACATATAACACGAAGCACAAAGTGCGCGCTCAGTGTATTTACCAAATCGCAGGCCGTAAGTGCGCTCAAACTTTTTTGTTTCTATCATACGGTTCAAATGATTTTCAAATCAAATATCGAGCGCGAAGCGCGAGTGTCTGGATGAGAATGTGTTCCTTAAGGTCGATAGAACCTTGAGTAAATAAAGTTCCTTTTCAGTCTAAAATAAAAACAAATTTAACAATCACTTAATATGTAGAGGTTTTGATAATTTTATAATATTTGCAAACAAACTTTTTCTTTTCATCGAAGTCGAACACGAAGTTCAAAAATCTAGAGAAGTCGAGCGTAAAGCGCGATGTAAATACGCCCGAGCGCGTAGCGCGCGATGAGAATGTGCCCGCGAAGCGGGCAGATTTTTTTTTTAAGCCAACAAAGATTGAACCAAAGCATTATGACTTCATCGTGGTAGGAGCTGGCTCAACTGGATGTGTTGTTGCGAGCTGACTGACATAAAAAAAGGAGTGGAAAGTAAATCATATACATCATACTTTTAGTACTTCTAATTAAAATATTTCACAGTCAAATATTTCAATTTTTTACCAGGTACTACTGCTCGAAGCGGGAGAAGAAGAACCAGTTGCTGCTGATATTCCTGATTTTGTTTACGAACTTTAAGGAACTACGCTTGATTGGAATTCTACAACTCAAGCAGAAGAAAGATCATGCTCAATGAACAAAGGCTGCCGCTGGCCTCGTGGAAAAGTGTAATTTTCAAATTGTGACATAGTTCAAACTTATTGATCTCTAATCATTTAAAATTCAAAAATGATCAAGTTCGGTAATAATTATGTAATAAGTCCAAATATTATTTGTATCAACAATAAAAATAGTAGAGCCAACCAATAAAGTACCAGTTGTAGATTTTAAAAACTATTTTAAAAACTAATGATTTATAATTTTGATTTGACTTCAAGGCAATGGGTGGTTCAAGTGCAATTAACGGCATGATGTACGTCAGAGGCAACAGAGAGGATTACAATAATTGCGGCAAACTGGGAAATTCTGGATGGATTTATGATGAAATTTTACCTTATTTTAAGAAGTCAGAGGACAACAAAGACCCAGAGGTAAATTACTGAATGATTGACAAAATATGTATATGAAATTAAGCATTGAAGGGTTACAATTGTTTTCAGACCGTTAAGCAAAACCCGGGCTATCATGCAACTGAAGGATATCTCACAGTATCAAAATATCCTTATGTGGCTCCAGCAGGGAAAGGAATAGAAGAAGCTTTCAAAGAACTCGGATATGCATCAATAGATATAAATGCGGAAACTCAATAAGAAATAACTAATCTACATGTAACTATAGATAATGGACTTCGTGAAAGTACCAATGCAGCATTTATTCGTCCAATTAGAGCGAAAAGGCCTAACTTGATTGTCAAGAATGAGATCTACGTTACCAGAATATTAATTGATCCGGTCACAAAAAAATCTACTGGTGTCGAATATAAATCGACAGGCACTGGCATTACTGAGGTAGTTATGGCACAGAAGAAAGTCATTGTATCAGCTGGTGCTATAAACTCACCAAGTCTGCTGATGTTTTCGGGTGTGGGACCAACTGAAGAACTTAAAAAACATGGGATGAATATTATTCAGAACTTATCAGTCGGGCACAATCTTCAGGATCATTTTGATTTTGTAGGAGTCTTTGGAAACAGAAAAAATGTGACCGTAGGTATTAATGCTGAGAAATGTAAAGAAAGAGTAGAAAAGTTCAGATATAATGTACAAACGCGAGGAGGAAATTTTTCCGCAAAGACGCAAAATTATATTGCTGCTTATTTTCGCAAAGAGTATGAAAAAGCAACAGAAATGCCGGGTATAGGTATGAGTATTTTGTCAGTTGGCGGTAAAGTTTCCATTAGAACTCAATTGCTTACTTCCAAGAGTAGGGGGTTAATCAAACTTAATGCTACGGATCCAGTCTGGGGTTCACCTTTGATATATACTGGATATTTAACTGCTAAACCGGATGTAAAGCGTATGATTCAGGGTATTCGAATCGGACTTAGTGTATTCAATACCACGGCTATGAAAGAATATGAATACGAACTTGATGATATCCCTATGCCTCCTTGTGATAAAATGAAATTCAATTCTGATGAATATTGGACCTGTGCGATGAGACAATTTGGTTCTACAACTTATCATCCTGTTGGAACATGCAAAATGGGTCCTAAAGGAGATTCGGAAGCTGTTGTTGATCCAAGATTACGAGTTTATCGAATTAAAGGGTTGAGAGTTATCGATGCGTCGGTCATGCCAGTTGTTCCGAGAGGAAATACGAATGCACCAACTATTATGATTGCTGAAAAAGCTAGTGGCATGATTAAAGAAGATTGGTTGGGCAAAATGAAAAAAGTGCACAATGGAAAATGCCGAGGCTAAGAATATGGAAGCAGCGTATTGGAAATGATACCTGGAATCTGTTCAGTATGTAGAAATCGTGACATATGGAAAGGAGAAGGAATATCGAATTGTCAAATAATAAAATTACGTGCATTGAATTTTGTAATACCCCCAAACATCAATTGGGGAGTAAATTACCATTTCAACTGTAAAAAAGGTTTAATTGAAAAAATGGATTTCTTTAAGTTTGTTTCTGATGTATGACACATTTCTTTCATCTCCCGGGTGAACAGGAATAAAATTATTTATTTAAATAAGTCCTCTATAATTATTAAATAATATTTTTTTTTCAAATAGCTTACTTAGCTGTCTACGAGGAATTTTAACATTCCTATAAATATTTTGATAAAAACGAGGCCATAGACACTTATATTATTCTGTATTTTGTATTTCCGATTCTAATATAAATTAATTCTACTTTCTTTATTTTTCTTGAGAGCTAGAATACAATTGAGGGTTCGGATCAAAGAATGGGTCACGCGCTCGAAAACTTGGAAAAGTATTGTCCACGCGTCTCGTGATGTCCAAATTTTGAAGTTCAAAAAATTAAATTTTTAAAAATATGGACATATAGAAAAGGGCAAGACGGAACTTTTTCATATTTGCAGTTTTTTCGTCCGATGAATATTTTTAATAGTAAAAATGAAAAAGTGAAAACAAAATTTCCCCAAATTCAATTATTTTTTAAAACATAAATCGTTAAAACTCAGCTAAATATTATTGAAACTGTTTAAAATTTGGTATACGCACGCAATGTACCCTAGCAATACCTACAAAAT
>CAKNYM010050059.1:150213-172098 GCA_932195095.1 Andricus curvator
TTTTTCATTTTTACTATTAAAAATATTCATCGGACGAAAAAACTGCAGATATAAAAAAGTTCCGTCTTGCCCTTTTCTATATGTCTATATTTTTAAAAATTTAATTTTTTGAACTTTAAAATTTGGATATCACGAGATGCGTGGACAATACTTTTCCGCCTTTCCGAGCGCGCGACCCATTCTTTGATCCGAACCCTCAATTGCTACAATAAGATTATTTATCAGTTTATAAACCAAATTTTATACTTTCAGAGCATTCCATAGCACTTCATTTACAAATTACGATACTAATCCAGCAAGAATAATGACAATCGTTTGAGAAAAACAATTTCAAGAATGAATTTTCACAAATATTAAAAATCTTTAAATAATTTAATGCATCAATCTAATTGAACTTACAAAGCATAAGCTGTGTATGCTAGAAGTGTTCATGAATAATTAGTTGGACCTAATTTTATAATTTTTGCTTGCCTCGTTAAATAAAAAATAGCCAAAATTTATTAAAAATGAAATTTAAAGAATTCATCAGGAAGGTGGAGAATATGATAAAAAAACTTCTAACCGCAGTTTTCAACATAATTCCTTTAACGAGCAGAAAAATCGTAAATAACTTGAAGTAAAAGATTATCTTATTGTAATCTACAGTATTTTATCATTTTTATTAGAACATATAACAATGCCCACATTGCCCACATGCCCACAATATTTCAAAATTCCTTTTGGTATTATTAGAATAATAGAACAGATCACATTAAACCTGGTATTGACATAAAAAAGATAGACATGAAAATTCTAAATCGAAATAAATATTAAAACTTAAAAATTGAATACATTTCCAATTCAGTAATGATCTCAATGAGAACATATTCTGAATGTAATCCGATTTATTCCATTTTTTTTAAATCCTTTTTTTTGTAGTTTCATGTAGTTTAGATCAAGACATATCGATAAATGTTAGAAATATGTAAACAAATTCAGTTGGCTAAGAAAACGTGTTTGGAGAATTGAGTATTGTGTAATGATGAGGACAACTGCATAAACTGCAAACAGATGAGGAAATAATGGCCAAACGTTTTATCACGTGTGTTTTCACTGACTTGTACCTTTTTTAAGAATATTGTTATGAAAATATGGCAAACAAAAAATGTCCAAATTTGTATGTCAGTATATCGAAATTTGTGTTGGTATTATTATAACAGAACAGGTAATAATTAAACTTATCTTCAAAGAAAAAAGATAGGTGTGGCTGATAGAAATATAAAATAGGATTTCATATAAAAGATAAAAAAGTAAGAACATTTAATACGAACGTATGAATGTTGGAAGACGATTATGCATTAACATTTCGCTTTTCATTTTTGGTTTTTGATTCAATTCACACCTTCCATTGATGTTTCCTAGGCGGAAAAATTATACATAGTTGGAAAGGCATCTGCAATTGTTATTTGTTTTATATTTCATTTATATGAGGTCAATGAAAATGAGACATAATTTGTCCACTATGTATAATTATTCCGTCTGGGTTGTACGCTTATTATTACTACGGATTTCACAAACAAAAGAAAAAATCAACACATTTGGACCAAAAATTTCGTAAGTATGATCTCCAGATTTCCATCTTCATTTTCCACGATTCCGTGATAACGAATAGGAATCTTGAAATAAAAAAAAAATAAAAAAAAGTGATATCACATAAAAATATTCCACAGAGAGAGAACACTCAATACATGTATATATGTATATGGTTTATATTTTTGATTCGTTGCAGGTGCTTACGAAAAATAAATATTATTGAGGAAAAATGTATAATACGAAAATAGCTCGCGTATTTGATGAATTTAATGTCACTTCCTCTAAAGAATAATTGCGTCACTTTTGTATGATTTCTTTTAACAGAACAGATCATATATAACCGCTCTGGAAAAATTTCTTCGTTCAATGACTAATTTACTTCATTGCAGGGATCAACAAGACTTTCAATTAAACAAATCTTCTTCAGCGAAACATTTTATTGTTAAATAAATAATAAGGTAAATGCGTTTCTCATTTGTTTATTATTAATTTTATCTCGAAAACTACATTCTTTCAAAATATTAGAATGTATGCTTTTTTTAACTGTAGCCAGATTTAAGGATGCTTCTGCCGTTCATACCAAAGTCGTGTGCTGATAACTACTGCACCTGCCTGATGACAATCTTTACTTCACTCCTGTTGGTTTTTTCGCCTGAAGATGAGAAATTTAATGCGGTAAATATAATTTCCAAGACGTACATGTATGTAGTAAGTCATGTTCCGCAAGGAAAGGTCCCACTTTGTTTGGTATGTAGTTGCGTCTAGGCACATATAGCCCGATAAAGTTCCGACTGTCCAAACTCAAGATAAAACCTTCAGGTTGAAAAACGAATTGCCAGAGCACTTTTAAAGTTGGAACTTCTAAAACCTGCTTCTTTGAGAAAAAGGAATTTAAGGTCGACGTGTGCCATAAGCGCACGTGTTATTTTTTTTCAAACCTAAAATTTGCCCATTGCCGGTCATTTCCAGGATACCAGGATACCTGAGTAAATATATTTTCAAAGTTTTTTTGTTGGTTTAATTTAGATTTTTTTTTTGTTCGAATAGTTCAATTTTGAAGACTCACAATAAAAAATTCTTGAATTTTAATTATTTGCAATTTAAATCTCTTCAATTTGGAAGATTCACAACTAGAAACTTTTTCATTTTGAAAGATGCATAAATAAAAATTCTTAAATTGTGATAATTTTGAAGATCTAAAGTCAATTCTTTTCAATTTTAAATCTTCCAAATTGATGAAATTTCTAATTTTATTAATCAAAAGTGCAGAATTTTTAATTCTAAAATTTAAATGAGGACATCTTCAATTTCAAAGATCAACAATTCAAATTTTTATTATTTTCAAGAGTTATAAAATTAGAAATTCTTGAATCTTAGAAATATAGATTCGCAAATTATTCCATTATTGAGACTTGTGTTTTAAAGGAATGTAATTTCAAACGTTTTTTTCAAAAAGTTTAATTTTTAAGATATACAATTGAAAATTCTTCAATGTTAACGAATTTCAATTTAAAACTCGTTAATTTTAAATATTTTTAATTGAAGTCCAAAATTTTAGTAAAGTCCCTAACTGTTCCTTACGGCGTTTTCTCGAATTTGTGTGTACCATATAGCCCTTTATGTTTTAGCCCTGCAGTTAAGGGTCAATTGAGGCTCTTTCTGAAATCACAACTCGCCAATCTTCGCAGTTAACTGTGCGTTCCAAAAATTATGCAATAATTATTTTTAAAGTTCTTTAAAATCGAAACAAAAAATTCGAATAATCGGGTGTATCTTTTTTTTACGCTTTCAGCGATATAAAAAACTTATTTTTCGATTTTTTGCAGTTAACGGTGTTTTTTCAAATCACGGCAGAATATTAGGTGTGATATCAATATAATAGGAAATTTGCGGAAAATATCTTTGTTTAATCGCCTTAATTCATTTTATTGTAAAAAAATTTATTTGCTACATTTTAAAACAACTTTGAAGAATTTAGGTACGAATATAAATTTATTCTATGGTATATTCTAAGAAGAATTGGTTAACGAAAAACAGGAATCTGGATTCTGGTTAGTGATTCAAATTTCTTTCAGAATATACCCTGATTCGTTTCATAAATGAAGTTTAATTATCATTATATATTTTTCTATACATACTAATTGAAAAGTTTGTAAAATATTGTTAAAAAACGTTCCTTTTTCCAGCAGGAACAGCAGGAGCCACTTGTGTATGATATGATTATTGTGGGAGCTGGATCCGCTGGATGCGTACTTGCAAATAGACTAACAGAGATCAGCGAATGGAATGTAAATATTTTTTTTAAGTATGAAAAGAAAAAAAATGTTGTTCAATTTTTAACAATTATTTTAAAAGTTTTCAATAAACAATTTTCAAGTTTATCGAATAGATAATACCATAAATCTACGTATAATTACGAGAAATTGATAGAAAATGTTAATCTTGTTGAAAACTTTTTTTAACGTGGTGTATATGACTTGCATCCTAATTTTCAAATTGTTATCTGCGAGAAATTATAATGAAATATTATTAACTGTATCAATGATTGCCAGGTACTTTTATTAGAAGCTGGCGGAGAAGAACCAGAACTTGCTGATATACCAGGAATGGCTTATGCAATTGAACAAACTGATATTGATTGGAACTATCGAACCCAACCAGACAAAAATGCATGTTTAGTTGAGAAAGGATGCATCTATCCTCGTGGCAGAGTAATTACCTAATTTATGATAATTAAAGCTTGTATGACAATTATCTCATTTATGAAGCGGGTTGAAATCATGCGCAAATTAATTTTTTATTATCATTCATTCTTAGACGTGCCCAACTAGTTTAAGTGAACTCTGGGGTGAATGACAAAGTCAATGTACCCACATTCATTATTATAAACCCTCAATGACTCCAGAATATCCTCAGGCGAAGTATTGAGTCCCATTCATCCTAATAGAGTGTGCAAACTGTGGCCTGGCTTAAAATGTATGTTTGGGCTTTCCGAAGAATATATTCAAAAGAATTAAAAAAATTGTATATAAGGAAAACTCCCGGCGCAAAAAAAAAACATTCATAATAAAAACATTCGCAAAATTCATTCTAATAGAGCGTGTTCATTAGGACGGTTGCTCAAATGTGTCTTTGGACTTCCCGAAAAACATATATAAAATTTAAAAAATCGTATATGAGTGAAATTTTCTGTGCAATAAAAACCAAAGACTCTACACGAAAAAAAAATCCCCACAATCGCTCAGGGAGTTTTTCTTAGCTACAATTTTGTAAATTTATTTATATGTTCTTTCGGGAGTCCGAAGACGCATTTTGGGACCCGTTCCTATAGCTATACTCTATTATGGCAATTTTTTCCAATTTTGATTGTTAAGGGTATTCAGATCAAAGTCCTTGGAAGTGGTTTAGATCAATAGATGTTGGCACATTGACTTTTTTCTTCATCCCAAAGTTTATTCAAATCAGTTTGGTCTATCTTATGTGAAATGATGTTTGATAAAAAATTCATTTACGTAGACTTAGCGCACGATTTCAAACCGGTAAGTTATTTTGAAGTATTTTTTTAAATCTAAGTGCAGTTGTCATCAATTTAAGAAAAGGTTTTCGTGCAGGCATTAGGTGGAACAAGCACACTTAACTTCATGTTGTACGTTAGGGGAAATCCAGAAGATTATTATTTGTGGGAACAATCGGGAAATCCTGGTTGGGGTTACAATGATGTGTTGCCTTACTTTAAAAAGTCTGAAGACAACAGAGATGAGGATGTAAGCAAACCCACATTTTGCCAATCGTGAATTGGATTCCTCCAGAATTCTATCATGAAATTGCCTAACTTCCAGATTCTGACACAAAATCCACAATATCATCAAACTGGAGGATATCAATCTGTAGAAAGGTTTCCTTATACATCACCAGATGCGAAAACTATTTTACAAGGACTTGAAGAATTGGGACTTCAAAATATAGACGTTAATGCGGAATCACAGTTAGGAGCAATGAATTTGCAGACAACATCAAATAATGGATCTCGCGCAAGTACAAATAAAGCTTTCCTTCGGCCAGTTAGAGAAAAAAGGTCTAATTTGTTTATAAAAACTAGAACTTTCGTAACAAAGATTTTGATTGATTCAATAACAAAGAAAGCCATAGGTGTTGAGTATACAAATACTCTCACAGGTGAAAGTAAGAAGGTAATGGCAAAAAAAGAAGTGATTGTATCTGCAGGTGCTATAAATTCACCAAAGTTACTAATGCTTTCTGGAATAGGCCCAACTGACGAACTTGAGAAACATGGTATTAATGTGATCAAAAATTTGTCCGTCGGACATAATCTTCAAGATCACGTGACGTTCTCAGGAATACGTGTTCAGGTAGGAGACAGGAAGATGAATGGTTTTAATTGTCCACAAGAACTAGCGGATTTGTACAATTATCTTTCAACACATAGAGGTCCGTTATCTACTACAGGAGTCTCCACGATAACTGCATTTTTTCAAACTGAGTTTGAAAAAAGTCAGAGCGCTCCAGACTTACAACTACATTTTGTAGCTGATGGTAATGATCTTGTTTACTACAGACAATTTTTGATCTGGCCAACTCTACTACAACCGAAAAGTAAAGGATTTATTAAACTTAATGACACTGATCCCACCTGGGGTGCACCTCTAATTCAACCAAGATATTTTACAGAGGATTCAGACATAAAAGTAATGCTTCAAAGTGTCCAAATGGCCCTTGAATTATTCAATACTACAGCATTTAAAGACAATAATTTCAAACTCAATGAAACATCTTTACCTCCTTGTGATGTATTTGAATTTAATAGTGATGAATATTGGATGTGTGTGATAAGACAATATACTCACACATTATATCATCCTGTTGGGACATGCAAAATGGGTCCTAAGGATGATTCGGAGGCAGTTGTTGATTCAAAATTACGCGTTTATGGTATTACAAATTTACGTGTAATTGATGCTTCTGTCATGCCGAATATTATCAGAGGAAACACTAATGCTCCGGTTATAATGATTGCAGAAAAAGCTAGTGATATGATCAAAAATAAATGGTTGAACGCTACACGCAGAAAAAAAATCTGAAATCCTCTTTGTGAAATGAAATGTGGGACAAACCTAGAGCTCTGTCAACTGAGTTTTTGATTACTGCAATTTTGTTTTGAAAAGGATGAGCCGGAAAGAAATTTTAAATTCTACCTGAATATGTACTTTTCCTATACCAGTTGGTAATAATATTACCATCCTGACCTTTAATTACTTCTATGTCAAAAAAACTAATTTTATTATTTTTCTCTATTCCATGTATGAATTAAAGTTTTGGATGAAAACTGTTAAAAGCATCAACAACTGCCTGCAACTTTTCTACAGCCACACATAATAAACTGTCATCAACATACCGAAATTAAAAGGGCAAAACAAAATCTAGCTTCTCGAAAGCTTCAAATCTCCAAATCTTCCATAACTATTTCTACCAAAATCGGAGAAATGACTGAACCTATGGGAGTACCAAACTTTTGCCTATACAAAGATTCATTGAATTTAAAATAAGTTGAGTTCATATTGAAAACTATCCCTTTAATAAAATATTTTAGACTTAATCGAGTACGTGTTTTTATCTTGTTCCATCTATTTAAAATTGCCTGTTTAACCAATTCAAGTGGTATACTTGGAAACATTGCAACAACATCCAAAGAAATCATTACATGGTCATCAGGAACAGTTTTTTTAATAATAATTTTTTGGAATTCCCAGCAATTTTCAATATTGTATTTAGAAATTGTAATGGAATCCTTGAGTATCAAATCAAAGTTTTGTTCTAAAAATTGCGTGGGAGTGGTAATAGTTGAAATAACATTCTCAAAGGATAGCCATCTTTATGAATCTTTCTCAAACCATAACATCTTGGAAGAACTGTGTCTTCGGTATTTATATCAGTCCATCTTATATCTTTTTCTAAAAGTCCTTTCTTTCTCCGATTGTCGAGAATCTTGAAAGTGTCTCTTTTTAATTGTTTTAACGGATTTTCATTCAATAAATCAAAGTTATCAAAATAGGAAAGTAAATCCTCCATATCCCTAATATGATCTGATTTCTTCATAAAAACTGTAATATTGCCTTTATCAGCATTCATGCAAATGATATCAGGGTTGTTTTTAAGGAAACCTTTCGTTATCTTGAAACCTTTAGAAATTGTACGATCAATACTACTAACGTGCAAACAATTCTTATCAACAAAGCTCTTTGACAAGTGTAAAACCTTGTTTCGGAAATCTTGTTAATCTAATATTGGAATTTTGTGTATACTTGATTCAACATCTTTGACTATTTCCATCATTTGTTTCGATTTGCTTTTTATCACATGGTTACTCAAACCTTCACCTAATCTGAGAATATCTGTTTGTTGATCACTCAAAATAGAAAGTTTGTTCTCATGTTCTTTATCATTGTTTAGAAATCTTCGATTAAGAAAAATCTGATGTTTTAAAAGATCAATGATTTTATCTTGTTGTAAACATACTTCTAATTCACTTCTAATTCTGGAAATTTCTACTTTTAAAAAATTAACATGATTTGAAACATCCTTGATCAGTAAATTCAGCATTGAGAGTTTGAAATTCTTTAAATTATGTTCAAATTGTCTATTGCAAAAATTACTGTGAAAAGCAAAATCTCGAAATTTGTTAACCAAGAGAAATATTTTTTTAGGTAAAATTTCATCAAAAGTGATGTTCGTTTGGGACGTTGCTGTACGAGTGTTCTTGCTAGACATACGAGAGGGTTTGTTGATGTTGACCATTAGTTTGACTGGGATAATGTTGAAATTTTACATAGGGAAAGTAATAAGAGAAAGAGAAAATTCATGGAAATGCTTTATATTAAAAAACAAAATAAGTTGTCCAATTATTTGGAAACTGATTTGGATAAATTAAACAAAAGTTATTCTAGTATGATTAATTACATTTAGCAATAGGTTTTCATGATTCTTGACTTTCTCTTATTTATTGTTTGTTTATAACGGATTTTCCTTTTGAACCACACTCAGATCTCAGGTATCGAGAAGATAGCGTCGTTGTTTCGTCGCTGTTCCCATCTGCTCTGATTTTTCTTACCTTGATAAGAGTGCTGTATGAGCACCGAAACTTTGGTAAATATTGTGCATGCTTCCATATTGTGATTTGATAATAATAAAAATAAAAAAGACGGAAGAAATTTAAAAAAAAGATAAGCAAGGGGATTTGGTTGGTTGTCTTCTCATTTTTCTTTCCTCTTTTTTATTTTTGTCCAAAGAAACAAATTTTTTGTTTTTTTTTTGTTTTTAGGAATTGCAATAGGAGAATTTTGTGGTGGTGGTCCAAATTTGATCGTTAGATTCTTGTTTTACTTTCAGGAATTCTATACATTAGGTTTGTTATTCTTGTTATCCTAGAGAGAATTGATACATTTTAAGCACAACTTAAACATTCGATGCTGTAACCAATTTTGCACGAACTTAGGATCAATTTTGCATTTTCAAGTTTCATACTTTAATGAAAGTAGTTCAATTTGCTATTTTACTTAGATTTTTTCGCTTTCTAGCCAAGTGAATGCTTGAATTTTTTAATACAAATGTTTCTTCCACAAAAATATAGGATTCGTGTAAAATCGAAATAAACTAATTGGACTTAAAATCGACTTTTTTTATATGAAAAAAATCATTTTAGCTCACCACCCCTCATATTTTCAAGGTTGACTGGAATTAAATAATTGAATCTGAATTGTTTTAACAAATTAAATTACATTTAGAACATGTAATTTCTCTTCTAAGCGCAGTACATTTTGGTAATAAATTCATTGAGATTATTATTGAAATTGCAATATTTCTACTTTTCCATTGTTTATGGCGATTTCTATTTAAAATTTATTGTTCTGTTAGGTTAATAATGTCATTAAAAATGTGTATAAATTTTTATAACGATTGTATATTGTCAGATATATAAATGACAACATTTTAATTTAAGAAGTACCAGGAAATGATATTCTTTTATTTATTTGATACAATCAGTGCATTATTACAGCAATATATAAAATGCGAAATAATAGAAAATTTATAACATTATTTTCATCAAAATTCATGGTAATGTTTGCATTCTTCTTATAAAGCTGAGTGAGTTGATGGAAAAAATTAAATAATATTTAAAAGCTACAGAAGATTTTTTAACATGAACAAATTTGCTCTGGTCCATTCAGGATAAGGAAAATTTTGTTATTGCTTGAAAGCAAAAATAAATAAATCCATTTTTTCAGTAACAAAACTTTTTTCAGTTCACTTTGCCATTTACACTGGAATTAATTACTAAAGTTCTAAAAAATTCAGCATATCACTGTATATTTATTTTATTTTTTAAGATAATCCATTCAATATTTATTTATTTATAAAATTTATATTAGTTCTTATCAGGGGTCAGGGGAGTTGGAAAAGGAATTTTGGATCTTAGAAGGAGTCTGAGGAAATGGAAAACCAGATTTCGCCTGCGATTTCTTATTATTTATTTACTATTGCTTATTACTATTATTTATTGTTTATTTTAATTGTTGGTAGACATGAATACACATTATTGCTTCGATTCTTTACCATTTACGTTTGCAGTGATGTCTATTATTATGCAAAACTTGTAGTTCAATATAATTTGTGAATTTTATAAACAAATTATATAAACAAATGCTCAGTGATGATTTTACAAGTAGAAAGAAATACTTCTTATCCTAATGAATTATTATTAAATGATGTTACCGATAAAGCTTGGTAATAAAACTTTGTCATCAGATATTCTTTGTTAATTTTAAAAACAAGCAACTAAATATCATATCAATGGAAATATAATTTAGGGAAAGTTATGAAAAAAAAAAGATTATTCTCTACCTCACATAAAAACCCAGGCTATTGAAACGTTGCAAACAGTTGACAACTACAGTAAGTAACAAATGATAAATACGCATTGTGCAACGTTTTGATGTGATTTTCTCGCCAAATTTGAAACTTGGGCATTTTGTGTGGTATAGACGTCCACAGTATTTATTTTTTATCTAATTTGTTGATATGACTGTCAATTTAATTTGTTTATAATATTATGATCAAGGATCACCTTGTTGATAAAAGCAAGTAATTTTATTGCCAAAATATTAATTAAAAAATGAACAATCCATAATGTTTCTCATTTTATATTATAATTTGTTTATAACAAACATTATCAATTATCGAAATTTTTTAGTTGCACACACACCTGCGAATTAAATTAAATTAGATTCGCATAAAAGAAAAAAGATAGAATGAAGATTTGTTCGCTATTAGCAATAATATAAAATTCTGGAGAATAATAACTCAAAAATCGTTTGCACTTATCAATTATCGATTCAAAATTAATTAAGAACTGTTTTTTCAAACTTATTTTGAACTTCGTTGTTTCATTTTCCTCCACTGTGCCTGTCATTGCTCGTGGATAGTGAGGCCCCGCGGCTGCACTAAAAAATTAATATCCGAAAGTTAAAGAGTGTCCAAAAATTTTTCAATCATCACAAAAAAATACTAATCACAAAAAAATCATCACAAAAAAATACTAATCATATTTAAAAAAAAATTCGAAGTACGCTTTTGGGCGAAAACTTGAATCAAAAGAATTTTTGGATTTTTCAGCCCCTTTTTGAGTATTGTTTTGTTATTTAATTGCATTAAAAAGGGACTACAAATTATATGCTCCACTTTCAAAAATCATTTCAATTCAATCAGCGGTTTGACAGATATGGTGTTTTGCAAAAAGTCGGGTCTGACTCAACCCAGACAGATTAGAATGTAGAGGTGTGCTGTGAGCAAAGGTTAAAAATTGGTTGTTTTTACGATAGTATGATCTTCATATTTTCATCTCGATTTTCCACGATTCCGTGATAATGCATAGGAATCTTGAAATAAATGAAAAAACAAAAAACTGATATCACATAAAAATATTTGACAGAGAGAGAACACTCAATACATGTCTATATATGGTTTATATTTTTGATTCGTTGCAGGTGCTTACGAAATATAAATATTATTGAGAAAAAATGTATAATACGAAAATAGCTCGCATATTTGATGAATTTAATGTGACTTCCTCTAAAGAATCATTGCGTAACTTTTGTGTGCTTTCTTTTAACAGAACAGAACATATATAACCGCTCTGGAAACATTTCTTCTTTCAATGACTAATTCACTTCATTGCAGGTATAAAAAAGACTTTCAATTAAACGAATCTTCTTCAGAGAAACTTTCTTTGTTAAATAAATAATAAGGTAAATGCGTTTCTAATTTGTTTCTTATTAATTTTATGTTGAAAACTACATTTTTTCAAAATATTAAAATATATGATTTTTTAACTGTGGCAAGGTTTAAGGATGCTTCTGCCATCGCTTCTGCCGTTCATACCAAAGTCGTGTGCTGAAAACTACTGCACCTGCCTGACGACAATCTTTACTTCTCTCCTGTGGGTTTTTTCGCCTGAAGATGAGAAATTTAGTAAGATAAATATAATTTCCAAGACGTAAATGTATGCAGTAAGTCATGTTCCGCAAGGAAAGGTCCCACTATTTTTGGTATGTAGTTGCTTATAGGCACATATAGCCCGATAAAGTCCCGACTTTCCAAACCCAAGACAAAACCTCCAGGTTGAAAAATGAATTGCCAGGTTGAAATACAGATATATCTCCACTAGCAGGTATTTGATATATAATTTCAGTAGCTTTCTAACAGTTTTTTAAAACTTTTACCTTTATTTCCGACCAAGTTGTTGTATTTCAAAGTCATAAATGATTTTTAGTACCGTTTGCGCTGTGTAGACGATTTCCGACGGTAGCATACAGTTAAATAGAAAAACTTCTAAATGATATTAATATATTAACTCTATATTTTTTTAAAGCAAACAAAGATTGAACCAAAATATTACGACTTTATTGTGGTGGGAGCTGGTTCTGCTGGATGTGTAGTAGCGAATAGACTGACAGAAAAAAGAGAGTGGAGTGTAAATAAGAAAAAAAAATTTGAAAGATTTTTGTTTCAAAGATTTTGATGGCAAATATTTAAATTTATATATTTTTACAAGGTGCTGTTACTCGAAGCGGGAGGAGAGGAACCAGTTGCTGCTGATATTCCTGGCTTTGCTTCCCGACTTCCAGGCACTTCGATTGATTGGAATTATACATCCCAAGCAGAAGAAGAAGCATGCCTAATGGACAAAGGCTGCGCCCTGCCTCTTGCAAAAGTATCATTTTAAATTTTTAGTATATAATCTAACGTTGTTGACCTCTAATAATTTACCATTCATAAATGATCAAGAATGCTGACAAAAATAGGTATAGTAGAGCCAACTGCTTTGGTTTCTCAAATATACCACTTCAACTTTTTTATTGGTCGGCACAACAATGTGGCTGTGGTGAGCCCACACTTGTAGTTATTTACTACTACAAGAAACTATTCACCTAGAAACACTACCCAAATCGGGTAGTGTCACGCCTATCCTGAAAGGGAAATGGCTTAATGGTATACAAAAATTTTTCTTGTTGTTACTACTTAGTTCGTCGAAGTAACAATTCAGGGAATAATACCAAAATGAAAATAAATTGTGGCTACTAATAAAGTGGCATCGACAGATCAACTTTGAGGTAATGGGTGGTTCAAGTACACATAATCGTATGATGTACGTCAGAGGAAATGAAGAGGATTATCATAATTGGGCCAAACTGGGAAATACTGGATGGAGTTATAAAGAAATTTTACGTTATTTCATGAAGTCAGAGGACAACAAAGACCCAGAGGTAAATTGCTAAATAATTGAACAAATTTTTATCTGGAATTAAACTTTCAACAAAATACTTGTATAGAGGATTGAATATAAGAGAGTCAAAATTGTTTCTAGATCATTAAACAGAACCGGGGCTATCATGCAACAGGAGGATATCTCACAGTATCTACATATGCTTTCCTCTCTCCATCAGGGAAACAAATAGAAAAAGCTTTCAACGAACTCGGATATGCAACCAAAGATATAAATGCCGGAAGTCAATTAGGAATAACTAATGTACAAGTAACTATGGACAATGGAGTTCGTAAAAGTGCCAATGTAGCATTTATTCGTCCAATCAGAGGAACAAGGCCCAACTTAATTGTGAAGAATAAAATCTACGTAACAAGGATTTTGATAGATCCGTTCTCGAAAAAAGCAACTGGCGTTGAATATAAATATACACGCACTGGAATCACTAAAGTAGTTATGGCAAAAAAAGAAGTAATTTTATCAGCAGGTGCTATAAACACACCAAAATTACTGATGGTTTCGGGTGTTGGGCCAGCTGCGGAACTTGAAAAACATGGAATCAAAATCATTCAGAACTTATCAGTCGGTCACAATTATCATGACCATTTTGCTACTCTAGGTGTGAATGGAATAATAAAAAATGTGACTTCGGATGATGTTGAGAAATGTAAAGAAGAAGTAAAAAACTTTATTTATTACGCAAAAACACAAAAAGGAACTTTCTCTGCCATGGGCCCTGCATTTCTTGCTGCTTATGTTCGTACAGAATATGACAAAAATGAGAATGTTCCAGATATACAATCGATTGTGATTATGTCAGATAATAATAAATTTCCTATCATGACAGTATTGCTCACTCCGAAAAGTAGAGGATCAATCAAGCTGAATGCTACGGATCCAGTCTGGGGGTCACCTTTGATATATCCTGGATATTTAACTGCCGAACCAGACCTAAAACGCATCATTCAGGGTATTCGAATTGGGCTTAGTATATTCAATACCATAACTATTAAAAAGAATAATTACAAACTTGATGATATCCCTATGCCTCCTTGTGATAAGATTAAATTCAACTCAGATGAATATTGGACCTGTATCGTAAGACAATTGGGTTTTTCATTTTTTCATCCTGTTGGAACGTGCAAAATGGGTCCTGAAGGAGATTCGGAAGCTGTTGTTGATCCAAGATTACGAGTTTATGGAATTAAAGGGTTGAGAGTTATCGATGCGTCCGTCGTGCCAGTTGTTCCGCGAGGAAATACGAATGCACCAACTATTATGATTGCTGAAAAAGCTAGTGACATGATTAAAAAAGATTGGTTAGGAAAAGTAGAGACAGTCAAGAAAGGAAGAAGCGTGAACATGGGTTGACTCCGACGCATATATAAAGCGTGGTGGAGGAATAAGATCGAATATCGTATTCTAACATAATAAAATTACATTAATTGAATTTTGTTCTACTTTAATCATTATTTCCAGAGCAAATGCGAAGGTCAACTTAAAAAAATTCTTGCGGTCAAATATATGGGTTTTCTTGCATTAATTTCTCAGCAATAACGACATTTTCTCCATTCTAAGTTTATAAAAAAGCTTTCTTCAGTTTAAAGTTATTCTCATATATTTTGGTAACACGTGGAATATATTAGAAGCTCCTATAGAAATAGCAATATCATTTTTGAATTTATGTATATATACATCTAGGCAATACACTGCTCATAAATTGCTGCAATTTGATTATTGGCCAGAAAAATGCGAATTACTTTTTTTTAAACCTACTTTCATTTTCAGAGAGCGTTTAATATCAGTTCATTAAGACATTGTGGTGCCGATTGAACAAGACTAATTACAATCAATTAACAATCAACAATCTCTAAAATTAATTTTTATGCAAACAATACTAATCTTTAACTAATTTAAGACATCAAACTAATTAAACTAAGGAATCTTCAAATTTGTATACAAGGGGTGTTCGAAGGTCATTAGTTAGTCCTAATTTTATAATTGTTGCTTGTCTACTTAAATAATGAATAGCAACAAGTGATTAACAAATAGATATCAACATCAAACTAAATCAAATTCGAAAAATCATAAACCATTTAGGAGAGGTATTCGAAAGTCGTTAGTTAGTCTTATTTAATCATCATGTCTTGCTTATTTAAATGAAAAAATGTCTATAGAGGTGTTAAGATTATTTCTGTCTCTTACTTAGGGAATTTAAACGAATTTCTGAGATCATCAGAATAATTGGCTCAACTCTTTTCTGACCAGCTCAATAAAGCTGGCGTTGATATTCTAAAGTCCCCAGAAAAGTATCCTCAGGGTTGTTCGGAACTTTTTTTCAACCCTTATTTATGGAAGTTAGAAAAATTAAACTCAAACTCCCACTGTCCTTATAGACATAATTTCTTCAAATTATCAGAAGAATCTCAAGTATGTGGATGAAAAAATTACTTACCTTAATGTGGTTTACAGACTATTTTATTATGTTTCTTATAATATATCACCATGTTCAAATTTTTATTAAAATATATTGGAATTTGTATTGGCATTATTAGACTAACAGTGCCGAGAATAATGAAACTTATCTTGATATAAAATAAAATATTGATACAATGGATGAAACATTTGCTATTTGCTAAAACCATATATGTTTTTTATCATGGCACGAAAAATAACAATTTCGTTATCAAGATCTATCTATAAATGTTGAAAATATGTAAAAAATTCATTTTGACGTGATTCTAGAATTGATTTTTGAAACATGTAAAATAGTAGCGCATGGTATATTGTTTGCAATTTTGTTTAAAAATAATTTACAGTATACAGGTGTGCCATCCATGTTCCTGAAAATTGTAACTTACATTACCAATTTTTACAATTGGTCGCTTATATATTTATATTATAATATTATTTTATTCATCATCATGAAATCGTGACTTGGTCAAGCTTTGTGGCTGTAGAATCCACGCAGTATATGTTCCATACAAATAAATATTTGACAAATTAAACGTATCTGACATTAACAATTTTTACAGTAAGTCGATTGTGTCGCTTTTTGCTGATTCATTCATTTAAAAAACAGTATTCATCATTACAAAATCATGATCTGATCGGATATTTGTTTCTGTGAAATTCGCGTACTGCATGTTTCTTTGAATAAATTATTTGACCAATAAAACTTGTCTTACATTACCTTTGACATTAAGAGTTCGCACGAGTCAATTGTGTCACTTTTCGCTTTGTATTTTTCATTTCAAGATTTGTATTCACTACCGCGTAACCGTGAGCTGGTCGGGCTTTTGACGCGATAACGATTTATATTTTATTCGCACTATATACTATTTGAGGAAATGTGGAGATCTTACTCAAGAACTCGGTTATATTTTTTTGAACGACTGTGTTTTTCATCTTTCAAAATCAGTGCACAATGATTTACAATTTACATCGCAATTATACAAAATTGTATCTACAATTCAGACGACATGTTAGGTAAACTATCAATAAAATAAGAAATTTGCTAAAATTTTTATTTTCAATTCGGTTCAATTCAATTCATGATACAAATTTGAATTTGCTGAAATACAAAAGTGGTTTAAGAACTTAGGCACGAATAAGTATTTTTTTCATGGTATACTCTAAGGGGCAGTGATAACGGAAAAACGGGAAGTATTAGACACCAATTTTGAACAGTGTTACATATGAAAACAAATATAATAAATAACTCAAAATAAATTGTGTATCAAAGAAAATATAGTTATACGAAAAATATTAGGAAGAGAGCCTAATTGTGAAACTGAAATTATTATTACGCGCAATAGGGGAGAAGCAAGTAATGTGGCGCGGCAGGAAACGCACCGCGGTTGCTTTAAAAAAAATCTGCGTAATATGGTTATATGAACAAGTCACGTTATTTTCAGTATGTGCATTATGAATGCAATATCAAGTACTAAAAAAATTAGTTACATTAATTTAATTGTTTAATTTTCAAGGTGAACAGTTTTGTTTTGGATGTCTATCATATGCAACATTGTCAACATTGTTTGAATAATAAGGCACGAACGGCCATTCCAATTGTAGAATGTCAACATGTTGAATATTGTATTTTCATAGCTTTGGATGCTAATTATTTTCATGATAAAACATAATTTTTTCCTGCAAATGTCTATAGATATGTGATTTTCCTTGAATGGAGCTTTCGATACAAGTTTACACGTAAAAAAATTCTACAAAAAATACCTTTCGCTTTTTTGTGATATCTTAAATTGGTAACAAGAAGAACAATTATATTTAAAATTTGTTGAATATTACATGTTATATTTGAATTTTAGTTCTTTATTTTTTTCATTGAATTTGGAAAAACATGAAAAGAAGATTTTTCGGACAACCCCACCTTTTCACTTTTTTTAACATTTTCAAAAAGTTTCTGCTAATATAAAAAAGGCATCCTATCAGTTTTATGTCAGCTAAAGCGCTTTTGAAGCTGGACAATTTTTTTAATGTATTTTTTTTCTCGTAAACAATGCAAGATATCACAAAAGAATCAGAGGTAGCTTCAGTAGACCCTTTTTGTTGTGGAAGCTTTTATGTGAACATTTTTTCCTAACTTTAATTGTTTCCTATAAAAATGCGAAAATTCCATTTTTCAAAAATAATTTCTTCACCAAACAAGAAAGCGGTAACTACATTTGGGATTTGCCTCCCTGATTCGCATTTGTCTCCAATGTATTTAAATAGACAACAATTGGGAATCAGGTGAAAGATCCTCAATGTAGTTAAAGATTTCTTGTTTTGCACGGGAGATATGTAGTACATATTACCATCTATTCTGAAAAAAAAGTGGGCAACGTGCGCCTGAACCGATATTCACTCAAATTTTTTTGTAAATATGATTTTATTGTTGATTACAGTTCTGTGGCATCCCAAAAATAATTAAAGAACAAATTTTAAATAATATAACGGACCCTTTTTGAAAATATAAATTTTCGTTTTTGATCAGTTTTTCACAAATAAATGTGCAGAAGATATTTGTATAATCATATTGTTAAATTTCTTATACAGTCCAATTAGTTATTTATACGGTCGAACTTCTCAATATAAGGATTTATAATACAAAACTTTTTCGAAATATTAAAAGACAAACAGTTTAATCAACATTTTTATATTTGCAGTTGATAAAGTGACACGCCGTTATAACTTTCAACTAATTTCGATGGCTAATATAGTTGCTAGTGATATTTTTTTATACTTAAATTTTGTAGATATCTTTATAATTATGCTAAAAGCCGCGGGATAACACAGTGAAAATTCTGTGAAGGTTGGTGTAATATGTTTAAAAAAGGCTGAAAAAAACTGAAATTGAAAAAATATTGAAAATAAGTCCCGATGAAAAAATTGAAACTTCCATAAAAGCTCTTTATGAGTATGGTGCGTCACTAGACAGTCACAGAAAATCCTAGGATATTACTTTGATCATGAAGTAGGATCAAAGTGATTCGCAGCATATTGATGCTCATTTAATAAAAATGATCCATACTTAGTATACCAATTATTTGACCATTAATATTAGACCTTGGATTTTTGTCGAATTTAAGTAAATTTGTCTCGAATTTAAGAAAGTGGTTATGTGTAGGCTTTGTATGGATCAAGCTCAATGAATTACATGATGTACGTTAGAGGAAATCCGTAAGATTTTTATGCATGGGAACAATTAGGCAGGATTCCCCGATCGTCCTCATTCATAAAAATCTTCTAGATTTCCTCTAACGTAAAATATACAGAAGCTTATTATACGTGGGAGCAATTGAGAAATCCTGGTTGGAGTTACAAAGATGAGTTGCACTACTTAAAAAAATCTGAAGACAACAGAGATGAGGATGTAAGCAAACCCATATTTTGCAATTCAGAAATTAGATTTCAAAAAATTCTATAATGGATTTATCTAACTTGCAGAATTGGAAAGAAAATTCGAAATATCATCAAAATGAAGGATATCTATGTTCGAATGTTTTATTAATGTAACACCGGATTCAAAAATCATTTTACAAAGACTTGATGAATTTGGACTAGAAAATATAGACATCAATGCGCAATCACAGTGAGGATCAATGAATTCGCAGACAGCATCAAATAATAGATCTCGCGACATAGCCGATTAGAGAAAAAAGGGCTCATTTGTTTGTAAAATCTAGAAAATTTGTAAATAGTCTTGTCTAGAACACCTGATCGTAATTTTTGAAATTTTTCTGCACCTATCAAAAGAATTTTTTAATTGGTCGGATTTGAAAAAATGTCCCCCGATCGGTGCACCGGCTGGACTGGTTAGTATCTTAGAGCGCGTGAGGGAGACTTTCGCTAAAATATATTCCTATAACTGTAAAACTTTTGGGAGTCCCATAATGTCGACCATGGTTTTTATTTAAAGGAATGCAGGCTTTCCTCAAAACTATTTTCAGAAAAAGTACTCGAAGAGTCAGAAATGTTGAATGAAAATTTTAGAATGAACATTTGAAAATTCCCGTTTTACGTTGAGGATGGAAATTTCACCTCCTGTATTTCGGGGATGGATGCCAGTAAAAGCTTATAAATTGCTGGGTGAACTACTATTGTATGGTAAAACAAAATCTAAAAATTTGAAGGGAATCTGGGGAACTGAATTTTTAAATTGAGCCAGTTCGGAAATAATGTACCATTTGAGAAACCACTAAGCTCCTTTATTTTGAATGGTGAAATTAATACATTTCTTCTTTGGCTTCACTAACTCTTTGACTGTGATACACTGGTATGGTCGGTATTAGACTATGGAGTAGAGATATGGGAATGGAAAGGAAGGGAGGAGACTAAAAGGTTACAAGAAATATATATATATATATATATATATATATAAGGTGGACGCTAGCAGTGAACGGAAAGATGCCTGAGTATATGGTGAGAGAAGAAGCACAAAGAGATAAATCAAGTACTAGAGCGGGGAAGAGGGCATAACAGTTTTATAAAAATCTATGAGAGGGAAAGAGGGGTGGGAATTAGCAAAAAATTGTTTTAAGGTGGTAGAAGAAAGGAGAGGGAGGATGATAGAAGTTTCAAAATGCGAAGAAGAAAGAAGGAAGTTATTCAGGACAATAGATATAGGAGGGGAGACTGCAGTCATCTATAAGAAATTGGAGAAAAGAGGCAGAGAAAGATAATTAATCGAAAGCTGGGAGATGATTGAAAAATCAAAATATAATAAATAAGGGAAGGGATGAATTGGAAAAAGAAAGAAAACAGAAAGTACAGAATCTGTGAATGGGAAGAAGAAACATGGGAGCATATATTGACAGGATGTTGGAAAGGAATGGGAGATAAAGGAAGCTGGCAAGAAAATGTGGTAAAGATTTTAGGGGGAGGGTGGATTGCATAAAAAGTTGATGAAAGAATTGGATGAGGCTACAGGAGTCAGTGAAAAAGAACGAAAGAGTAACTGAGAAAAAGCAAGGTTGAGCTAGAAGAGAAGTAAAAAAAAGGAAAGTGAAGTTGCTTAGAAGCGTAAAGATTCGTAATTAATGGTTATGTAATGATATAATTAGATTAAGATTCAGAAGTGCTTTCGATCGCTTGCTTACTCGTTTGCCAGTACGTCCAATCTGCACTATCGTAAAACTAGAATTAAGGATCTAGATATAACAATTTATCTAAATAGTTGTAAATAATGTCAAATAGTAAGAATAAAATAGTATAAGGTTATAAAAGTACTAGGTTGTAATATTGTGAAAAAACCAAGGTCATGTAAATGTAAATCCTTTGGGGATACATTGTGAATAAAGAAGAAATGAGAGGATAATTTCAAACGCTGTAGTCAAAATCAAATCAATCTTGTTTTGCCCAAATTTTTAAATATTTTTCCGTGATCTGTATGTATTTTCAAAATATTGTTAACATTATTTTGTTTTATCGTAGTAGCATATCTTGTCACGCGAGATTAAGCAACGCATAGAATGCATATCCATCACAAATGTATTCCTCATATTATGTGCGTGCATCTTGGTGGAATCGAACCTTCATTATCGATGCCTGTTGCCGGACTCATCACGAAAAACACAAAAAATTATTAAAATGTTAATTATTATCGATTTTTCTTGGAAACCTATATCAAAATAAAAGTGTAGCAAACTTGAAATATAATTAATTCACCAGCTGATTCAAAAGCAAATGGAAAGGGTTTCATTCATACTCGCTCTTACCTTTTAGGGAGTGTGACTATAAAAATATAAAGAATGTCATTTAAACTGAATTTATTTATCAACAACCTCAAACGCAAAAATCTATTTCTAGTAGTCGACGTAATCGACGTTATCACAAAATAATTTTTGTGGACACTCATATTGAAGTACATATTGTTGTCTATATTACATCTAAATTAAAATATTAGTGATGAAAATCGTAACTTCTGAGATGAATCTTAAGATTATTGAGAATATATTTTGAAATAGTTAATATAT